>PVHY01004404.1:0-94474 GCA_004024945.1 Uropsilus gracilis | reverse complement strand
TTTTTATATGACACTTCCAATAATCAGGGGATCTATCACTTGACCTCATTTTATTCCTGATATTAGTAATATGTGCCTTTTTTCTCATCAGTATTTTTAAGTTTGTAGATTTATTAATATTCTAAAATAATTTATGGATACATTAGATTGGCAAATTGTGCTATTTTTGTTTCACTGTCTGCTATTCATTTCTATTGTTGCCATCATCTGTTTGAATTGGGTTTATCTTACTCTTCCTATTCCAAATTCTTGCAATGGTAATTAGATTATTAATTTCAGGGTCTTTTTTTCTCTTTTAAAATGTATCTATTTAGTGTCAGATTATATTTTCAACATTGTGTCAACACGTGTCACAAGATTTTATGTGATCATTTCAGTTTTATGTATCCTGAGGCTTCCTGCTCAAACCAGATTGCTTAGAAATGTGCTTATTTAGGTTTCCTAGTGTTTGGAGATTTTCCCAATATCTTTTTGTAATTAATTTCTAATTGACTCTACTGTGTCCAGAAAAAAAACATGCAGTATAAAAAATAAATTCCATAAAGTTTAGTCAGACGCTTAATGCCCACAGTATGCTTATCTTTGTGAATGTTTCACAGGCAATTAAAGAAAATGTGTATTTTGTTTGTGGCCGAAGTGTCCTACAAGTATTCAAAGATCCTGTTAGTTGATGACAGTGCTGCTTGTGCTTATATTCTTACTTATTTTCTGTCCAGCTTTTATATCAGTTATTGAGAAGGGCCACCTAAGTTCAAACTATAACTGTATATTTGCTTTTCCTGTCTGTCTCTCTGTTGATTTTACTTACCTTGTAGCTCTGTAATTTAGTATGTACACATCTGTCTTCTTGGTGGATTATTTTTTTATTGTTAAATGTTCTTGAAGTGAATTTCTTACAAGCAACATATACTTAGGGCAAGTTTTAAAAATTCATTCTGCCATTTTTGTTTTTAAACCTTCATATTTCAACAATTTATATTCATCAATTTATTGGTATGTTTGACTTAAGTTTTTCAATTTAGTTATATTCTCCTCATTTAATTTCCCCAAATTATTGGAGTTCCTTGAATCATTTTAGGAGCCAATTTTGAATAGTTCATGATAATTTTAGTATACCTTTTCTGTACGGATTATATATTTTAGTGACTATTATGATATTGCATTATTATAAACATAATTTATCACAGTCTATTTTTACCAACATTTTGTCAATTTGAATGAAATGTATAAACCTTATCTTCCTTTATCTCCCTTACTCCCCTCCATTTACTCCCCTCCATAAAATTGCCTTTACATGTTTCTTATGCATATATTGAGAATATGTCAGTTTTATTTTTCTGCTTTGAACATTAAACATGTAGAAAACTCAAGAGGAGAAGGGAACTGCATTTAATTTACCTACATTTTATTATTTTGTGTTGTTCTTTCTTCCTTCCTGATTTTTAAAATTTTTCTTCTCATAATTTTCTTCTCATAATTTAATCTTTCTGATTAAAAGATTTCATTGATGCATTCTCTCAGAGTTAGGTTTACTGGTTAGGTAAGGGCAAATTCTCATACTTTCCTCTTTCCTTTGATATTGTTTTGACTCTCCTTTCATTCCTGAAGGATATTATATATATATATATATATATATATATACAATTCTAAATTAATAGTTCATTTAATGTTTAAAATAATGCTGCTCCATTGCTTTCTAGCTTCCATTTTTAAAGTGAAAAAATCTACAGGTAAATGATTTCCTTCTAAATTTATTTCTTATTTACTGTTTCCAAGATTCTTAGCTTGTCTTTTGTTTTTGGAAGTTTGACTATAGGATGTCATGGTTTAAATGCCTTTGAATATTTTCTTTGGGGGTTATTGTTTCTTTGCTCTTTATATCTTTTGATAAATTCAAAATATTTCCAACCATTATATTTTCAATTTTATTTTTTATTATTGTTGCTGTTTTTCATTCATTTATCTGAAAGTCTACTGTCACATCGTTTTATATATATATGCATTATATATATATATATACACTTATTATATATATATAAATATATCTATATATATACATACACACTTTCTACTGGTCACTGAGGTTCTTTTATGTTCCCAGTCTATTCTATTTTTTATACTAGATAATTTCTATAATTTCTGTTGCTTTATCTTCTATTTAAAAATCTTTCCTCTATTACAGTCATCTTACTAAATTCATTCAATGAGGGTTTTTACACATCAGTTATCACCAGCTTTCGGTACTAAAATTTCGGTTTGGCTCTTCTTTATAGTTTCTATTTCTCTTCTGAGATTCTCTCTCCCTTTTTTTGTTTTCAAGCAGTTTTATGATAGCTGCTTTAACAAGCTTGCCAGATAAATTTAACATTTAATTTAACAATTTTAACAAATTTGTCTTCTGAGAGTTGGTATCTACAGGTTATCTTTTCTCATTCAAGTTTTTTCCTGGTTCTTGTTATGATGCATAATTTCTGATCAACATCTGCAATTTGGAGAATTAAGTAGTGAAACTTCTTGCTTTGTCAGACACTACCAAGAGAGCCAATTGGGGAGTCTCATTACTACCAGGTAGAGTGAAAGTCATCTTTATACAATTAAAGGAGAGAGGAAACCTAGTTCCCACTGAATGAAGTGGGATATCCAGGTCCTCACTTGACAAGCGCTGGCCCCTGGCTAGAAAGGGCAATCGTCCCCTGGTACTTCTCCCTCCCTGCCCTCTACTAACACTTGAGAAGGAGTAAAGGTTCACAGCTACTTAGTGGAGATAAATTCCCAGTTCCTCTCCTCACTGAGCATCTTGCTTGGTACAATCTGCTGAGAACAGTGTGTCTGGCTGGGCTAAGGGGTGGAGTACAGTTTATAGTGGAGTTTGGCTGGAGTAGTACAGTTATTAGCTAGAAGTTTTCTGCCTTGCTAGAGGACAGAGAGTTTCCCTCTGACTATACATAAAAGACTTCTGTTGGGGCTTTTCTTATTTGTGCCCTTTGGCATGTAGGGCTCTGTCTTATTTGTCCCAAGTCTGGGGCAGATTTGGAAAACAAAACCCAGGAAACTAAACAACTCCGCACTCTTCAGTTACCAAATTCCATTACCCACTCTCTTTTCTTCTCTCTATATTTTAGTCCACTTATGATGCTTTTTATACAACATAAAAGTGTTAAAAGGGTTGTACTTAGAACACAGAATAGGGAAAGGCACAGATACTATACCTTTCCAAAGAAAGAATTCTCACAATAGCAGTTAAATAAATACCATTAATCTAGGAGCTGTGGAATTTGTTCTCTGTTCAACAAATGCTGTTATTAAAGCAATAAATAACATTTCCTATCCCTTCCCTTGAAGACATACATTCTGGTGAGTAAAATTAATTTCTATAATTAGTCCCTAAACACATACAGAGGTATCTTAAGTTAAGAGGAAAATGGTAAAAATTAGATGAGATCTATAAGTTATACCTTTAGGTCACCAAAGTTACAACATAGTAATTTTCCACACCTGAGTCTCACCTAAGGCATATACCAGAAAACTCACATTCCAGCCTAACATTTTTTGGTTTAGGCGTGTGCCCTTGATTCTGCTACACATCAGAGAGACCTGTGTTTCCCTAATAAGAGGAGATTAATCTTCCAGTGAGACTGACGGCAGTGACATTTGGTTCTTCTAGAGGAGCACCATATATAGAAAGTGTCTAGCAAAGAGAACTAGGAGTGAAAAGTTTCAGCTGGCTGAAGTGATGTTAAGACAGTCAAAAAAGACCTACCTGCTCCCATTTGCAGAACTTCATAATCTGATACAATGGATTCTTCAAAAAAATCTATGATGGTCCTGGGGAATCTCTCATTTATTTAAACTAACCAAGCATACTATTTTAATGAAACTAAGAATACTGATAGCTTAACCTGACTAATTTAAAGAGAATAGAAAAAAGATGTATATACCTTATCACATAATTTTGCAATGTACGGAACTGGAATAAATGAAAATCCAATTTAAAAAGGAAGAATTTTCAGGTTACTCGTGTACCTGTTCTTGTGGTGGTGATCTAAACTCCTTTGTTTTCCTGGCTGTGAGTGCAGCTGACATATTCAAGGCTTGCATAACTTCATTATATCTGAAGCGTTGGTTGTCTTGGAGCTTAGCTACAAAGTCATCTGAAAAGGCCACGATGGCTTCTATCCGATGTCGGACCTGGCAATCACAGAGGTACTGAAGCAGCAGGCACATCTAAGGAGATGATTAACAAGATAACAAATTTAATTTCTGACACTTAAAATAGTTGATGTTTATCAAAACAAATGCTTACTTGCCAATTCTTTTCCTTTCTAACAGTTCCTAATTCTGTGTATGCAAAATCATGCTCACTTGCAAGGACTAAAATATAACTGATATAAGCCTAATGGCTAGGACCTATCCCTTTGGTGAACACTTAACTGTCCTGGCCTCCTCTGTGACCTTAAATGCTGTGTCCAAAGAGATTTATAGGTGACATTTGCCGTGGGTCTTCTGGGGAAGATTTTTTCATCATAAATTAAAGACTGAAAAAAAAAAACTTTAGTAAATGAATAGTAATTGTAGGAAGCAAGAGGTAACACTTTTTTGAATGAAAATCATAGACTGAAGATCACAGAAAGATACTAAAAACTGGAATCCTAATGACATCATCACATCATGACTGTAGAACAGCCTAACTCCAGATTTTGCAGCTAATTAAGTGGTCTTAGTGCTAATTAATTAAATGATTAGCTGCATACTATCTGAATCCAGAAAATTTTCAGTGATACAGTATGTTAGCAGACACATAATTACTAGAGAATATTTTGCCCAAATTTAGAAGAACATTTAATACAATTAATCCATCATGATATAAATAATATAAATATCCAGAAGTATTAAGTAGGTTTTTAAAAGCTTTTATTTACTATTCATAAGATAGCCATTTCCATCAAAATCTGCTTGGAAGTATCCTGGGTATCCATTGACCCTCTCTACTGCCTCAAACACTACTATCCCCAGCTTGGGCAAGTGTGACAACCTCCTAACTGAAGATTTTCAGCCACCGCCTCATTTTTTCACACTTTCACACTGAGATTTTTAGTATGAAATTATCCTGCTGAAATTTTCCATTGTTTCAACTGAATTTAAAATAAAATTCAAAATATGTCATCTTGCTGGTTTTAGTAAATGGTTCGAATCTGCAAAAATCACCCATTGTCTAGCTCACCTTTTGGCCCTGTTCTCTCAGTGACAGTCACACTGGCTTTTCCTGTTTCAGAGCCTTAGCCATTCTTTGCACACTTAATGAAAAGCTCTAAGAACATTGTTCCAGCTCCTTTTTCACACCTGCATTACTGCAGTTCATTAATTTGCCCTCAGTTTGTTACCATCTTAGAGAAGGCTTTATCATCTTTCTTACAGTAATCCAGTAGAGATTTTCTTCCTTCTGGCAGTCCGTTCCTTTCCATTCCTTTCTTTTAATATAGCTAGCAATAAGATATTTGAAGACAAATGCATAAATAAGTATCTATCCCCCTCACATACCCCAGAGACTATAACGTTCCAGAAGGTAGAACCCAAATCTGTTCCCTTCACCCACCACTAAGGGCCTGACTCAGAGGAAGACTTCATTCAAGCTTAACTGAGAGATGAAGAGAAAAATGTGTTTCAAAGATGCAAGAATCAAACTGATCTTACTGAATCCAAGTAGCATTAAGAAAGAATCCTATGGTAACCAAATGGTGCACAAATTTCCTAAGATTGGTGAGAATAAAGGTGAGGGCAGCGAAGGGGATAGAATGCCTTTTATATCAGGCACTGCAACAGGATGTCAGTGAAATACATCTGCAGAAACAAGAAAGCTGTAAGGAAATTGTTAATGAACAGGAGGGAGAAGAAGAGCTAGCAATACAAAGGCTCATCTCTCACACTCCTTTCAGACATACACACAGATCTACATATACACACACACACACAAAAGCAACATGCCAGGCTTGCAGATGTGCCTGACAGATACCAGACCAAGCAAACTGTCTTAATGAAAATATTGAATTTCCTTATTAGTATTTGTTAATGGACTCAATAGGAGAATTCATTATTCCCATTCCAAATGCAAGGAAAGTAGACTGACACATCCAAAATATAATACAATGTTAATTCATTTCATGAAGAATGACTGTTGTACAGGGACACAAATAAAACAGTCAAGAAAAGAAACCAAAGCAAATTTCAATATCTTAATATTCATCAATCTAAAATTCATAAAATCTTTTTTTGCTGATTACCTGCAATTTAACTGGCTCAGGCAACTTCATCTGCAGCAGGCCTTCCTTGGGCCTCTTCCCTGCTTTGATGTCTTCTTCCCCAACTCCTTCGATTTTTGCATCCTCTGCACCCAGGTCTTTCTCTGGTGCTTCACTTTCCTCCTCAGGAGTAGCAGCTTCCTTGAACACACTGGGCTCAATCAGCTGCAGAATGTGCTTCAGGTCCTCATTGTGAAAGATGCCCATGATGAGCAGGGTATAGAAAAGCTTGATGAGAGGCACGAAGAGAAATTCAGTGGTTCCCCCTACTGGGTCCCGGGCATGAAGGCTGCCTTCCTTAACAGCTTCTGTCAGCATCTGTATGGTTTTGGCTTTTAGGATGTCCAGCGGGAACTCTGGACTATATTGGTAGCACTCATTACTAATGCTCACAAAACTGGGGGAGGAAAACTGCATCCGTGGCCTGAGGGAGGTACTGAGGCCAATTCCTGGGAGACCATGTTTTTTGTGCTCACCCGGGAAAAGGGTGATGCTTTTGGTCTCCTCTGTCATGGGGACGATAAATTCATTGTTCATCATAAGTCTGGCTGTGGCATAAGAGCTCAGGTGGATGTCAATCAGCAGGTCATAATAGCCAGCCCGCAGTAAACCAGGCATGTACTTATTCTCGATGGCATAGAGGAGCTGAGGTTCATCCACGTGGCTGCACAGGGCATGGGCCACCCGGTGGTTCCCAAGAGCACAGACAGCAGAGTAGAGGCGGAGCGTGTGATAATGGAATTTCAGCAGTTCTTCTTGCTCTGTCAATTCTAAAATGTCGACAGATCTGCAGAAAATGAGGAGGGTGGTAGCAAGGTTAAGCATGGAGCAATAAAAAATGCTGAATCAGAGAAGTAATCTAGTGTAGACATTAGTAAGAAATAATAGCATGGAAGTTAAAGGGAACATTCAAATGGAGTTAAGGGACCACCAGGGAACTTGAACACGTATGATGTCCACCATGCCTGACCGCAGGGAAACCTGGATCTGAAAGGCAGAGGAAAATCACAGCACAAGGAATGGGTGCCATATTTCAGGCCCTCACTTAAGTTCAGCCACCTTAGACAAGCTCCTGGGCGCTAGAGTTGGGCTTAAGCAGCCAGGTAAAGCTGCTTAAGCAAGGAAATAGTCTGGGACTGTTGTTTCAAGATTTGACTTGCAGCCAAAGACCTGAGAGACTTGAAAGAAGATGTATGAAGGAGAGACGTGCAGAGTCTCTTCAAAGATACGCATGACTGAGAGACTCATGAGTAAGAAACGCATGGGAAGGCTGGCTGGCAGAAACGATGGCAACTGTTATGTTGATTTATATATCTATGTCTCTCCTTTGTCCTGACTTGTCTGACCCCTTCAACCACCTCTTTGCTGTTCCCTGCCAGAAGGTGCCTTGGATTTGTGTGGCAAAACTTCTGACTGATCTTGTTACACTGAGCATTTGCCCATGAAGGGATAAGTGATTTGGGGTATCTTGTTGGGAAACTATTATTAGGAATATTTTTTTCTCTCTATGCATACCAATTCCATTAAAAAAAATCTATCATTCTAAGAGTTTATTTTTCTTTGTCTTTGTGTGTCAGATGGCAGGCTCTCATTTTAAAGTGCAGATACCTTAAGTTTGGGGTCCTTGGGCATCCATCAGTGGCACAATCACAAATTTACAACTGAATATATCACCCTCATTAATACAGTCTCCTTAAATCTAGAATTTGGGGAGACTGGTAAGCAGCTGCCAGTCTGTTCACAGAGATCAATAACTACTTCTGGATCCTGGTTTCAAGAAGATAATCCATCAATATTTTAATATGCAGGCATTCATTCTTTTTGCATCTTTTCCTTCCCCATTTTCCAATCATAAGTTTACCTATATTGTACGGTAAACTTTACCTATATGTATGGTAAGCCCTGCATGTGCATGCTTTGTATTTCTTCCCCTATATTGGAGCACCTACAGGAACTTGCTCTAGTGATGCTTCCCGAATTGCAAGGCCCTAACAAAACCAAATAAAAGCTTTGCTCTCACTTGCAAATAAAACTTTTTGCTGATTTAGCACTGTGTAGATCCCAGACTTCAAAAAGTTATGGAAACATTTTTTCTTTTTTAGTTTTCTACGACATATTTAATGGTGAAATAGCTGTCAATTAAAATAATCCTAGATTTTTTATAGGTTTTTACCCATATAGAATTTTATGTTGAAAATTTCCAACCACTAGTACTTGGACCTCCTTTATCCTTCATCCAAGGTTCTGATCTACTATAGATTTTGAAGCTCAGCTTGAACCTGGGAACTCTCCTTCTTTAGAGTTGGCATACTCAAAAGTAGATGTGCATCTCTTTTTCTAATTTGGTCAACCTGATTCAAGAAGCCAGAAAATGTGGCTTAGATTATATTGACTATGACTAGTTATTAGCCTAACAGTCAGAAGTAGGTGAGCAGGGAGTTAATTCCTCTGATATTCATCATAGACCTAAATATATGTCACTACTATCCTGGATTCCACCAAGTACCTGGAGCTCATAAAGCAGACACTGCAGTGACATTTTCACTCAGGAAAGTGCCTAATGGAAATTTGAGGTCTTAAGTCAGGTCAACTTGCTTCTGTCATATATCATGACTTTCAAGGCACAAAACATTTAAAGTATGACTAGATCATGACAAGTTATAGGTATTCTTTTTGGATGTGGTCAATTTTAAAAGCACAAACTTACTTTAGATGTGCTATCCTTTTTAAACTATTACATTACATAGGTTGCCCATGGGTGACATAGTAGCATTTAAAGTAGGCATTTGATAGATTTATAATCAAGGGAATCATTTAGATAGAAAACTAGGTAAGCCTGTAATATAAGTTCATCAACAAAGGAGTATATTTTGTTTATTAATATTCATACAGTACTTAGCCTACTACAAAGTAGGTGTTAGATAATTATTTGTGATAATGTATCATTAAGCTTTATCACCATCCTTGTAATAGTAGGACTTTAATGTATCCTCATATAATTAAATATATTAAATTATCTATTCATTTATATAGAAGTTTTCCAGAGTAAATTGGAATAAATTATAAATTAGTATGGTCGGTATGATATGTTGGGTTTCATACCACCACATTAAGATACAATTTTATAATTTAAAGAGAATATTTTCCATCTAAACGACAATTCATTCCCAAATGTTATGTTTCTTATTGGCTCTTGAGTTTAAAATAGTTATTACTAGATGCACAATTCCAATGACTTTATTCATAAAGTAAATATAAAATTAAGAAATATACATTACTGTTTTTACTATATATAATGTATCATATATTATATATTTGTAGAACTATTTAAATTATATAATATATATGCAATGTAATATATAGCAATAATACATATTTTACTAATTCTTAGCATGATATATATATATGTCATGTTTTCCAAACCTTCAACATATTTTCAAATTTTTTTATTAATGTCTCTGTGTCCTAGTTTCTCACATCTCTACAACACTGTAGTACCCTGCCAAGTGGTAAGTCAGACTGCATGTGCCCTTGTCTGAATCTTTACTTGCTCTGGCCATCAGAAGTAAAATGAGCGAGGAAAGAAACAGCACACTATCATCGCCTTTTTAACTTCAATATAATAATTTTTTCATGAAGTTGAAACGTGAGTGGTTGTGAAATTAGAGTAAGCAAATGAATGGCTCCACTACCATACCAAATTAGATATTTTCCACTTTGTCCTATTTCCCCAGAACCACTTCTGAATCCCTGGCAGTGGCCTCATTGGACAGGTCCCAACCAAACAGTAAAGGAAGCAAGGGCTTGACCTGTTCTCCTCTGGGATATGAAGAGACATGAACTGCAGAGGGTCCAAACATTGCACCAGCCAGCCTTGGCGCTCACTGATCCGGGAGACATCCACTTTGAGGAACTGGTTGGGCATCCTGCTCCATAGGACGTGTGAGAGAAATTGCACGTGGAGACGTGGGGGACACTGTGGCACAGGGTTTTTGTGCTCGCTCTTGAACAATCCCGCTGAGAGAGGCATCACATTCTAGGTGGTGGGGAAGCAGAGAAAGAAATCATGTGTAACACCCTATGGGATGAATAAAGCAGTAACTAGAATTCTGCATAGGGAAGATAATGGAAGATCCACTATGTGCTGGGCAGAGACAGTACCAGACTGAAGGACTCCTAAAAGGGCAAGTGGAAAAATATTAAGAGAAAATTACTTAAATTCCAAGGCAGGGAAATAGAGAATGTTTCTTTCTCATACACTTTATGACATACAGAAAATTCAAGTCAACTACAAGTTCTTCATGTTTCTTTACCACACTGAGCTCTCAAGGAAACCTATCAAGGCTTCAGGTGTGTTCAGAGCCAAATTTCCTAAAAGGGTACCTCTCTCTCTCTCTCTTTCTCTCTCTCTCTCTCTCTCTCCATCTCTCTCATTTGCTCTTTCCCTACCCCCTCCCTCTTGTTACCCACCTCATCCTAAGCCAGTCACTCACCCATAATCAGGTTTACCATGTTTTAGTAACCAGCAATATACCAAAGCTAGTTTGACAGATAAACCTAGCTTTCAAACAAAGAAAGAATCAGGTATTAGCAAACAATTTATTTCTCTTCTTTCATCTACATCCAGTTTGTACCATTAAATCCTTTAGTGTGGTCACAGAGAAAGAGAGGTCTCTGTTAACTAAAGCTTAATCATTCATCTGTGTTATTCATACCACCCTCAGTTGTCCTTTCTGGGCTATATAAGTATAATTCTCCTATATTTCTACAGAAACTTCAGCCTCTCCCTCTCCACTAAAGCCTTTTCTACTGAATGTTTCAGGCTTCCCCTGCCTCATACTACTCTGCTATTCTCTTAAACTAATGGGGAAAAAAATCAGGTACATGTTTTAGGCACTGAAAATATATCAGTGCAAAGAGACAGAAAAAAGCCCTACCCTCATTCATCTCCCATTTCTTTCAATCAGAAACAGAAAATAAACCAAATCACTATAATTGGAATACTACATCAAAAAAGAGACTATCGTACTAAATATTAAGATAGAGGAACCAGAATTCAGAATTCGGGGTAGCAATAAGATCGGAATGGATGTCACTGAGGTCACATTTAAAGAAAAACCCAAAGGAAAAGGAAGATAGGGAAGGGAAGACAGAGAAGGGTGGAGATGGGCAATTTTTATGCAATGCTCAGTACTGGAGAACCATCTCTGCTGGCCAGTTTGAGGGAAGAGCTGAAGGTCAAGGTGTCTGCAGTGGAGAGCCACAGCATGTGATGGCACATTGGAAATATAACTTTTAGAACTTGAGATTCACTATAAGATATCTAAATTTTGCTTTCAGGGAGTCTGTGTCTAGGGTTTCAAGCAGTCATATAACAAATATTTCAAATCAATGGCAGTCAGTCACATTATTGTATTATAAACAGCTGAGCATTTATAAATCTTTTAAAAATCTACTAGGATACCACTAACTGATGCAGAGATGTTATGGTGATGTAGGTCAGGGTTTCATTAGGAATGATGAGAAGCAGTGATCTGAAGGTACAGGATCTGCTGGGGCATGAAGCAGGGATGCAAAAGGGAAATCAAGGATGATTTTCCAAGTTCTGTGAAGGCTTGCAGCTACATTTGCGTTGACTGTGGCCTTCTCCATGGTCATGCAGATCATGCAGGTGAGAAGGAAGGGGTAGTAAAAGTCAACACTTCAGTTTTGGACATAATAAGTTTCCAATATTAATAAAAAACCCAAAGGAAATTTTCAAATAGTCTAGCACATACTTGAGAGTTCTAAAAAACTACCAGTTTGCTGTCAAATTTTATTTTAAAAACATCATCCAAATTTGCTGTCTCTTCTCAGTTTCAATTTTGAATTCACTATAATAGAACTTTCTTCTCATTGATATTTAACTGTTGAGTATGAACTGTCAGGGATACTGACATATAGTCATTGAATTCCTTAAACTTTAGTGCATTTATCTTACATATTTGTGTCTCTTACCCTCTTTATAGGATGTCTTTTCATGGTAAGGGTCCTTGACAATTCTATTAAACAAGTAAGTATCAACTAACATGTCACCTCCTCATTTAGCTTTATCAGATCCATTCCACTTAATTAGTCATTCTTTCACTGATATTTCCACAGTACTCATTATATCCTACTATACTAGCATATAACATCACGTAGCATAGTTTCAAGTATTTTAAGTCCATTCACTAGTCACGTATGGATTCAAAAATTACTGAGCTATATGTAATTTGGCAATTTAAAACCATATGTTGTTTTATTATATACTGTAGTTATGATGATCAGAGTAGCTCCTTATTAGTTAATTGAGCTATCTTTGTGACTTGTAAGATGATAGCATTTTCAATCATGGTTCCCTTTTTCTTAGTAAATGATTTGCATGATTAACAACAATATTAATCAAACATTGAATTATTAAAGAAATACATCCTAGAAAGCAGCCCAAATATGTTATCAGAAATGAGGCTTACTTTGATTCTTCCCAACTCAAACTGAAAAACGTTGGGACTCGTAGCTTGTGCAAAAACTGCAGGAAACAATTTTGTACTTGGCTCCACCTGAAATAAACAGAAAAATAATCATAAAAGAAAGAACCTAGGAAAGAAATATTTTCTTCACAGCAACACAAGGACACTTCTTAGAAGGGAAACAGAGATTGTTACCTTTCTTTCACATCTATATCTTCTTTCACTAATGATTTGGAGTGTTTTATTTCATTACTGTAAGAACATTTTTAGAGGAATGAACTGTTGACATACAAGGGTTAAGGACACCATTATTCAAACAAGAGGTAAAAATATATGACACCATTATTCAAACTGAGGTTAAAATACATATGAGAAAGAGTCATTTCTAAATACTACCAATGTCCTTTGGCAAATTCTAAATAATCTATCATGGATTCAATATGCTCTAATTTTTAAAATTTCTTCTAATTTCTAATTTAGTGTGTTTCTATAATGTAGAAAAAGGGTTTCCCTCCCTTGATGCATGCAGCAAGCATGTCCCCATACCTGGTAGTATGTGCTCAATTCCTTGCCATTGGCAGTGAATGTGAGCAGTCCACTGGCAGCATCCACCACACAACCAATCTCCAACCCATTGTTGTTGCGCCCTTGTCCGGGGCTCATGCTCTCGCCGGCACACACCATGTAGCAGTTGCTGCGTTTGATGCTGAATTTCAAAAGAATATTTTTTATCTTTGTATGACCACAGGTAGAATAGAACACGTGTATTTTGCAAACTAAACCTAAATTATGCTGCGCAAGCAACAAGCTCATGCTGAAATGGGAGAGGTGCACAATGGGCCCAATTCTATGATTCTGAGCAAAACTCCTTTGACTTCAGTGGATAGTCTGAATCAGATCTGACACATCTCTAAATTCCACACCTAATGGAGACAGGTCCACACGTTGGAACCAAGTAAGGAGTGACCTGCACCTTCCCTCCAAAAACTCAAACCAAACTGGACCTTTTTCTGAGGTTCAAAAAAGTTTAACTACTAGCTAGTCATCGAATTTGTAATTTTCATTCTCATAGTTTTTTTTTTTTAATCACTAGTTCTGAAATGAGAAACCATCAGATCTAAACACTATCAATGTCCTTTGGCAAATTCTAAATAATCTAGCATAGATTTAATGTATTTTAATTTGGTTAAATTAATGTCTCTTTATGGACAAATTCCTAGTGATCTGTTACGAGAAACAGATTTATCTAAAGTATGAACAAAAATCAGTGATCTCAAATACAAAACCAATCTCAATTGTATCCCTATCTTAACCTTTAATAGAGAAGGTAAAAAACTAAATGATCTAAGCTTCACCTCCTTCTCTGTCATTATGCTGTAGAGCAAATGTATCAGACTGGCAAAAAAAAAGGTACAGGTTGGCAAATGGTAGGAAAAGAGGAAAGAGGAAAGCTGAGATAAAGTCAGTTTTTCAATAATCACAACTCTGTTACCTTGTGCTACTTTTGACCCTTCCCCCTGATCTGTATTTCCTAAAACAAAATTATCTAGCTGGTATCCCATCTCTTTAGTGAGTTATGTTCCTATATTGTGGCCATTGGTGAAACTCAAATGTGTGCCCCAATATTCCTGGAGACAGATGGTTTGGGACCCTTATACTGATGGAAAGCTTTTCATTCAAGACTTTTGCTAGGCTTACTGTCTCAAGTCAAAGTTCATTACATTCCCAAGATTACAATCTGAAGGCAGGAGAGTGAGCTTTCAGTCACCAAAAATGATGGTGCAGCTATAAAAGAAAAGCAAAGTTATGGCGCACTCTTTCTATGAGACCTGTCACAGCAGATCAGAGGATGCACGGGCACAAAAGGAAGATGCAAATGGTCAGATCTTCTCTTGTCTTATTCTGCAAGGAAGATAGCCTTCTTCACTTTTTTGAAGGTTTGGTTTGAGTTTGGTTTGTTTTACAAATGAAAAAGGATGGCACAGAAAGTGTAACTGACTTACCCAAAGCCACACAGCGAGTCAATGGCAAAGCTGAGGAAAGAACCCACTGCTCCTCAGTCTGAGTTTAAATGTGTCCCCCTAGTCTAAAGTACCAGCCCATGCTGTTTCCACATTTTTCTTCCCACCATATAACCAGTTCCCAAGATATATAACAGACCATATACTACATTTCTTACAGTCACCCAGCTCTAATCCCTCCACAAGTTTAACTATAGGTAACCCGAATTGTAATTATTGTACAAAGTCACCTGAAGTAATATGATTATTACACAAAATAGGTACTTCATATTGTTTCTTACTTTTAATGTATTAGTGTGTCTTACTGGTTTGGGCAAGACACAAAATAACACTGACATTAACATTTTAATATTGTGTTCCCATAGGCAAAATATTACCCTGAATAAGAAAAGCAAGGGGAAAAAAAAAACTAGATTAACATTTTTACCAGATTTCATATAAGAAAATTGAGGAAAACCAACCTTTCATGCACTTTTCCTTTCTCATCTCCTAGAGTAACAGTTACTGTGCGAACTCTGTCCAAGTCAAAGCCTGTGTCGTATTGATGAAAATCTGAGGTAATCCAGCCCACCCAGACGTTAGCTGGTTCTTGCCCCGGAAAGATTCTCACTGAGTAATAGTACTGTCAAGATAGTGAAACCAAGTGTAGGCAAAGTGACAAGAACAAAACCTTGATTTCCAATATCTTTAAATTGCCTAAGGATATATTTATTTGGTTAAAATCGCATAAAAATGCTATGGGTACAAGATACTGACACTTCAACATGGCAAGATTAAGACAGCCCTAAAACAGAGACCCTCATTTAATCAGAAATATTTTTTTTAAAAAGAGGACTAACTACCATCTGAGCAAATATATCAGATGAGGTTTTTTATACTCCCAGTATGCATGTATATCACTCACCTCTTAATATGTTTTGATTATCTATTACTAACATATATTTTGACAACAAAATCACTTTGGACTAGTTTAGATCTAATATGTGAAAAATCAAGCTCAAGGAGGGGGCATTCTACAAGGAACAAAACAATATATATTCCACTTGGCATTTTAGGAGGAAAGGTTTTGAAAAATTTAAATGATATAAAGCAAAATGACTTCCAACAAAGTATGATAAATGAATATTTTTAGATATACCAAAAAATGAGGGAAATTGAAAGTACTTGGAAAAATTAAGTGGCAGATGAAAATTCTATTATGACAGAGAACAGCTTAACTCAAAATTAAGGGTGTCACAGGACATTTTCACTCAAATAGCATAATATATTTTAATATATATTATATATATCATATATTATAATATATATCAAATAGCAAATGTATTTTCAACCCCCCCAACTATGTGATTAATTTTTTTATTAAAATAAGCCAGCTAAGTACGATGCATTGAAGCAAACTTTGAAATGTAAAGCAAAACTTGATAGCAATAAATGATAAAAGCTGCCACCTCATACCGTGGATGTTTGCATCAAGTAATCATAATCATCCCGATCATCTGCAAGGACGTCTTCAGTGAGTCTTGCAGAATGGCTTGTGCTATAATCCGGCTTTGTTCTTCTAAGCAAAAATCTGAAACACAGTAGAGTACTAGGAATAAACAACATAAATAAATTGTTTTGACTTCTTAAAAATGAATAATCAATTTAGTGGAGTAGTTTTAAGCTGGATGATTTTTTTTCTCAAATGATATATGTCAATGTCTATAGATATTTTTGGTTGTTGCAACTTGGGAGGACTGCCCACTGGCATCCAGTGGGTAGAGACCAGAGATCTACTCAGTAGTCTTATAATGCACAGGTCACTTGCTACAGACACTGATCTGAACAGTGTCAATCATGCTGAGGTTGAAAAATTCGAAGTAAGTACAAAAATGTAAGCCAAAGTAACTTGTCTTATTGCCCACTAAAAAATTCCTTTAGAAAGAATGTTCTTTAAGTTTTAACCAATGGATTTAAATGTAAGTATCTTAAAAACTAACTCTTGCAAATCTTATAACTGATGAGGGGTTAATATCCAGAATATATAAAGAACTCCAACTATTCAGCAAAAAAGCCACAAACAAGAAGTAGGTAAGGAATCTGAATAAACATTCCTCCAAATGATATTCTAATGGCTAATAATCATATGAAAATGTTTAATATCATTAAACATCAGGAAAATGCAAAGCAAAACCACAAGGACATTATCAATTCACCTCCATTAGAGCTGTTATCATAAAAAGAATTTATAAGGGTTGAAAAGGATACAAAGAAAATGGAACTCTGTACTGTCAGTAGTAAAATTCTGCAACAACTATGGAAAACAATATGAAGGTTCTCAAAAACTTAAAAATAGAACTGCCAGCAACTTCATTTCTGGATTTATAGATAATTGAAAGTAGGATATCAAAAAGAGATTTTGCTATCTGTGCTCCTAACAACACTATTCACAAAAGCTGAGAGATGAACATATCCCAAATGTCCATCAAAGGATGAATGGATAAGCAAGATAAATTGTATATATTGATAACAAATCATTATCCTTCCTTAAAATGAAAAGGACACTTAGGCCTCTGACACAAACTACAGTATGTTTGAACCTTGAAGACTTCAGATTAAATGAGGAGTCAGTCACTAAAAGACAAACACTGTATGACTCCACTTGTGTCAGATATCTAAGTAAAATTCATAGAAACAAAAAAGATGGACTCTGCCAAGAGCTAGTGGGTTTACAAGATGAAGAGAATATGGATATCTTTTTCACAACAATGTGAATATATTTAACACTACTGAACTACAAAACTAAAAACGGTGCATCAGGTAACTTTATTTACTATGTGGGTTTTACCACAGTAAAAAAAAAATGTCCAAAAAAGTAACCCTTGGGATATATTATGCCTCTGGGAATAAATAAGATGACAAACAATTTGTTTTCTTGCTCAGAGAATCCTTGGTATATAAAGAAAGAGAAAAATGAATTGACATTGAGAAATGTCTTACCCTCTACTATAACCCTCCCATACAATAAGGATATATCAAAAAACATATTGCATATATGACCTTTGTTTCAGACGAGAAGGCTTTTCCTGAGCATAATCTTTGTGGTTATTAAATTCTGGTTTTGTAGTTTCTTTATCTTTGTCAACTCGATCAGGTACCAGATGGCCATGTGCTGTCTTCATTAGAACTTCAAAGTCAGAATCTGCATCATAATCTTCCAATTCATTCTTGGGCCCAAAGAGACCAGCACCAGGGAGCCCTCCAGTTGCAGTCTTGGAGAAAACTTCTGCACACTCAATGGGCATGCTCAGGCGATAAAACATGATATCAGTGCTGCTATTCTGAGAGCCAAAGGACTTCTGTGTGATCTTTAAACATGGAGAACTGTCTATGGTGCCATCTATTCTGGTCACCTAGCAAATGAGAACAACTGATCACATTCTATCTTTTATTTTTTAATTTTAACTTAATTTTTAATTGATTATACATATATATGTGTATATATATATACATATACATATGTTATATCATTGTCTACCCTGAGGTTCTCCCACCACCTTAACACCTGTAAACCATCTTAATCTCTTGTGGTCACCCCCCCTCAATTTTTTCCTCCTTCTCTTCATATTTGTTGACAGTTTTAAATTATTCTAACCATCATCATGGATTTCCTAATTTGAGAAATCCCTCATTGTTCTGTTTATTCAGTGTTTATTCAGAATTTATTCAGAGTGTCCTTATCTAGACAAAAAGTGAATTAACTATTGTTACTCATTCTAGTGGGTAACTAATTAAAATCAGATGTTAATCTTGTGTTTACATTCCACTATGATACAACACATCAAGGTAAACCTTTTAAGAGACAATAATTTCCAAGTAAAAACAAGCATATATAAAGATAATCCCCTC
Organism: Uropsilus gracilis; assembly: GCA_004024945.1. Classification (NCBI taxonomy): domain Eukaryota; kingdom Metazoa; phylum Chordata; class Mammalia; order Eulipotyphla; family Talpidae; genus Uropsilus; species Uropsilus gracilis. The sequence continues at coordinate 75,778 of PVHY01004404.1, read as the reverse complement.
CTGCTTTTTGGCAATGATCTGATTTTCAAAGAGAAAGCAAACCTCAATATGTTCATGATTTGATGGAACTTGGAGAAACTGGGGAAGTCTCTTGCTTAGCCACATAGTAATATCCCTGTTTGTATTAACAGCAAATGGTTCATAGCCCTCTTGTAAGCCACAGATGGTAAAATATTTCAGGGTGCTGACATCCTTTCCAAAGTTCATCCTGCCCACTTGAGCCACTCCAAGGCTACATACAGGTATAAATCCTGGAAATAAACAAACAAAGAAATGAATGAATGAATAAAATAAGTATGATTAGTATGAGATACTCTTAACAGAGTTACCAAAAATAATGTTCCAGAATTTTTGTCTTTTTGAGCTACTGCCTTAAGGTAGAAACAATAGAACAAAAGCAACCACTGACATTAACTGTTAAAGGTAAGGATCAGAAGATGAGTAATTTATTTTGGCATCATAATTTACTAAAGAATTCCTAAGTTCCAAATCATAGTCTTTCACTCACGTTGGACATCTATGAAATAGGATAACTGTTCAGCAATGCCCAGTTCTCCAGAGGTCTTGGTGTAAACAGCCATAAAAGGAGATCTCACCTCACAGCCTCCTAGTACAGAAGCACATGTGATTCTTTTACTGAGGGAAAGTGAGAAAAATGTTCCAAAAGGTGTTGCTTAAACAAAAGGTGTTGCTTTTCTCTGTACTACAGAATTTGAAGTGTTCAAAAACAAAACATATCTGAGCTGTAGATTTCTTTATGCATAAGTCAAAGAAGAAAAAGAACTGACACTATATTTTAAAGCACTTTCATTCACAGATATCTGCTTTTGATGTTTGAAGAGAATTGTGCCATTTTCTAGAATTTGCCAGACCTAAGCATGAAAAACTATAAATAAATAAATATTCAGAAGTAATTTCTAAAATCCTACTGAATCTCTTTTGTCTATTTTCTTTTGATGCCAATATCATTGTGTATTAAATAGGGCAATTCACATCCCACCTAAATAATTAAGAATGAAATTAAAAAGAACAAGTCAAACTAAATAAAGAGCTAAATCAAAAGCAAGAGGAATAAGCACCAGGGAAATATAAAATATTTCATAAGCCAATCTATTGTGTAACAAAGTTACACATTTTTTCCACTACTGAACAGAAAGGAGAAACTATATTAATTATATTAATTGTTTTTTGAATTCTTTGAAATCAAATATCTGTAGCAAGGCGATGAGATAATGTTTTCCATCATTGGGATGTTTGTGTGCTTTTCATCTCTTTCTGAACCTAAACAAAAGTTCAAGTTGTCACATAATAATAAAAGGTTAATATGTGAATACACCCACAAATCATAGAATCTAACTTGTAGAACAAAAAAGATCAAAGCAAAACAATTTTCTCTTATTGCAATTCATTTTTCCTCCCTTGTTGAAATTAGCAGTAGCGAAAGCAATAAATAACCTTTAAAATAACACAAGATGAAAAAAATTATATCTAATAAATCATAATAACTTCACCCAGTATGCAGTCATCCATACATACTCAAACAGAAAGTTCCATTACAGCGCTATCACCCAGGGGCAACTCACTTCAAGGAAGAGTGAAAGATGAGTTTCTAGTTATATATATATGATATATAACTAGTTATATATATATATGATATATATGCATATATCTTATATTTCTAGATTTTAATTTTAAACTATTTGAACATTAAAAATATAAAATATTTACTAAAATATTTTATACTACAAAATATATATAAACCCACATCTGTGCCTGTAACTGTGACAGGTCTTGAAGCAGTATTCAAGGAAAGTTATTTTAAATAGGCCTCCCCAAAGGAATAAAAATGATTAGATTAAAAACAACAGATCTGAGATAATCTTCACCATATTTGTATAAATTGGCAAAACTAGCATCCTTTTCACAAAAACTAGGGGATGCAACCATAGAACTATCTACTCAAGTGATAGATATCTATTTCTTTCAAATCAACTTATTTACAGAAGAATTTCCTACTACTAAGTTGTTAAGTGCCTATACACAGCCCCATAGCAGATCTTGGGTATTTGCTATATTTATATCCCAAATTTTCTTCAGATTTGGAATACTTTCATTTTAAAAAAAGTACTGTTACATATTAGTGTTGTGTAGAAGAAAAAAAATGCCCTAAACTCTTCACTATGTCTATATTTATAATCATAGAGAAATGTTTTGAGAATAAATATATATATATATGTATATTTCATGAACTCAACACTATTTTGTTTATGAAAAATCTGGTTTTCAAAGTTTCATTGACATATACGAAAATATTTACAGTAAATATCATTTCAAGAAACAAAGATATAACCCATGGGAATATATGATTAAAATGGATATAAAATGGCCCAAATAAAATGTTCTTCAATTTGTTGAAGCTCAAGTTCTCGATGCTTGTATACGATAAGTTCAGCAACAGATTACTTTTAATAAATTTAATTCTCCAAGGTCTATGCAGAACAATTTAATAGCATCCATTTAGAAACTTTCAGCCATTAATCTATCTAGCAAAAATTTATTGAGCAGATGTGTACTAGATATTGAAAATAATAGGTGACTAAAACAGAGACACCAGCAAAAGTCTCACAATCTAATGAGATAGAAGAAAAGTAAAATAAAATTATATCAAAATAATCTACTGATTTATTTAAGAAGACAGTACATTAAAAGCAAAATGGAGAGTTGAAAGTCATAAGGATTTCACAAAATGGTTACCATCTAAGTAGAGGCAGATAGGCCATAGTATGAAATAAATAAGGACATAACTGGATTCTAAAGATATGGGTTTAAGTCTCAGTGTCACCACTTCTTGATGAGACAAGATACTGTGTTCCAGAAAACAAAAATAATAGATTTGGCTATTTGACCCTTGATAAGTTACATAAATTCTCTAAAATTTAACTTTTTTATCTGTAATATCTACTATAAAAGGTTATGGTTTTAAAATTAAGTTCTACATGTAACACTTAAAATGAGTACCCACAGAACAAACATTAAAATGGAAAAAAGTAAATAAACAGTAGAGTAAGTAACAGTTAATAATAAATATTAAAATTAAACATCGGCAGTTATTAAAATCATGTTTAGGGATCCCCAAAATAAAACTGTAGGGGAGATTATATGTGAAACAATAAAAATAGCTGATGATTCTAGGTGAATGGTGCACAGGTGTTTATAGTACCATCCTTGTACTTTTTATAAAGAACTAATGACAGGAAATAATAAATGCCATCAAAACTGATTAATGTTTGCCATAAATTAAGCAAGACAGGTTGAAAATGACATCATTCTTAATAATTGCTTTATAGTGAAACATGATTTTGATTATAATCTTAATTCTTTAAGATTAATTAAATTAATTGCTTAATTAATCAAATTTAATTTAATCTTAAGTTAAATTAAGATTAATTAATTGCTTAATTCTTTATCACTAAGAGGATGAACATAAAAACAGTCCAGCACAATAAAATATTTCCATGAATTCATGCCTACATACGAGCATATATAAAATTTTGGCCCTACATCCCTGTACTTTGCGCTCTAGATCTTCTGGTTACCTTAACTGACATCCTGTTATTTGTATATAACAAAGCCTGGTGATATCTAAGGGGCGTTTTCTTCCTGGCAGTGAATCTGAAATTAGCACACATGAATCCAATTGGTTTCTTGGACCTGAGTCAGATGCACTCTACTTGTAAATCTGTTAAAACGGTAGCTATAACTTATGCCTAAACTGCTTCTTCCAACAAAAGACAGATGGTTTTAACAAATTTTAACTTCTACTGGTGAGTCTCTCTGCCCTGGAGCAGAGGGGTGTGTAATGATCATGGCTGTCCAGGAAAGGAAATGGCAGTCATGGGATGAGGTGGCAGGATGCTAGTGAGAGATCTGTGGTTGGGGCTAAAATGAAAAGCAGAAGCAGCAGATCAAAGTCTCCCAGCTTTTCATAAGAACATATGGTTTCATACTCTGAAACTTCTGAAATTTAGAGGAACTCAAATTTATAACCCAAATCAAACTATCAAGAATGATAAAGTTGCCAGTAGAGTAGGAAAATATACATTTGAATTACTTGGTCAGAATAAAAAGACAAGTGACGCTGGTGACCTACTATGCGCCAGATATTTCATACTTCATCATTTATTATTTAATATTAATGGCATTTTTTAAGGATAAGTGAGCAGTTAAGAAGTTCAATCATTTGCCTAGGATCTTGTAGTTAATTAAATGGAATACCAGAATTCAAACCAAGAATGCAGAGAGGGAGGGTAAAACAAAAACACTTGACTTAGATTTCTGGGATCTATAGAACTGGAAGAAACATCAAGAAATCATGTCCAATTAGTTTATATCAAGGAAATGAAAATGAACTATTGCCCAGGACCATACAAGAAGAATTACTATCTGAATCCATTCTTCAGCCAGACATTCATATATGTGTTGTTTCTATTATATTTTGGCTTAGCAAATGAATTAACAAATATGCTAAGTGAGGGCTCAGGGACATTACTATGATGCCTGTGCATCTTTGGCACCCAGATCTTCTAACACCAGCTTGGGGACAATACAACCATCCTCATATTTTCTTCCTGGTTCATTTCAAACAATAAAAATCAGTAGGATTTTAGTTTTTGACTCGGCATACTATTTTAATGCTATCACTCACTCTTCACCACTGAGAGAGACAGACAGACAGATAGACAGACAGTGAGAAATATCTTCAGGGTTCTAATTTCTCAAACACATTCACCATATACAAAACAATCTATTTGCAGAAAGACTAGTATATACACAATTACCTCATTAATCACCTATCATTAACAGCAGATTTTAAGTGTAGGGTGGGTAGGTTGTCTGTCAGATTGCTCATCTGCTGTAACTAAATACCGCAGACTGAATGTCTTCAGCCACAGATTTTTATTTTGACATTCTGGAGAAAGGACATCAAGGTGAAAGTGTCAACACGTTTGGTTTCTCCTGAGGTCTCTCAGGGACCTGCACATGGCCACCTTTTCACTGTGTCCTCTTATGTCTCTCCTATGTGCAACTGTATCCTTGACATCCCTTCCTCTTTCTATGAGGACACCAGTCATATTGGACTAGGCAACCTTATTTACCTTTTTGAAAATTTCAAATGTAGTCACCTCAGGACTTCCACATATAAATTTGGTGAGACACAATTTAGTTCCTAAAAGGGGGTGAAGATATGTTTTGTATTCCGAATGTTGTATTCGCCAACAGACACATTTCTCCTAAAGCCAAGTCTTCTGAGATTGAAGAAAGTCTGACAGAACCTCTGAGTTTGAATAATTTTAACTCCACAAAGTATTTTATTTAATATTCTCACAAGGCACTAAGTATAGTTAAGATTTCACTTCACTTCATGAAGTGTCAACCCATAGCAAAAGTGAAACATATAGTCATCTTCATCATAGTATGAATTGGCTCAGATTATAAATTTTTCTCTCAGAATAAATGTGGAGTATACGTTATATATAAGAGAAAATTCTCTGCACCATTTTCTCTGAGACATTAATGTGTGAGGTAAATTATATCATCCACATATTTTCACTAACATTCCTTTGTCATTACTGTTGCATTTTTAGCTTGTTACTATTTCTACTTATTGTTACTATTTTTCTTATACTAAAATTCAATTATCTAAATTTGGGATATAATATTTATATTCTGTGAAAGAATCTGAAGTTTATACTAAGTGATAAGAAGGAGTGAGTAGAGAAGGTAATTAGACAAGCACAAAAAAGGAAGAACATGCCTTTCTAAGTTAAGATATAACTATGTTAACTACTACCATGATTACATATTTTAATACAAATCAGTTTTTATATGGGTAAGCTTGAGAATACATGCATTTTTTCCTATTGAAATTACTGATAATTACTTATCCTTTATGGAAATTTTACTGAACTTTCTTTAAGAAATATGTTAAAGCATGAAAAAGAACACAGCACCAATTAAATGCATAATTTGTTACTAACTAGAATTTGGTACTCAAATTTTGATTTTCTTCTTAATTGGTGAGCTGGGATAGATGATGTATGAACCACAGGACTTTCTTTTTCTCAAGAGACCTAAAGAAAAAGCTAGAGTCTGGCTTCCTGTTTTCTTTCCTCAAGATGGAAGGCCATTTTGAGCCCTAAGATTTTAATATTCCAGTGGCACAAATTTGCAAGGAAAAATAAAAGCTCAACCAGGAAAAGACCAATTCTTCCTATAGCCAGAGTAGCTCTGGTCATAAGATGGGCTTGTCCCTGCCTGAGATGGACTCAGACTAATTCTAAGGGTGAAAGGCAAGAGAAGATTCTGAGAGAGATAACATGCTCCCGCTCCTACCACATTTTTGTGGAAAGATTCTTGTCAGTTGTGATAATATGAGTGGAACTAGAAGGGATATGCCAAGTGAAATAAGTTAGGAGAAAGATAAATGCCAGGTGATTTAGCTTACCTATGAACTATAAAGAAATGAAGCAAAGGGTTAGACAGAACTGAGCCAAAAAAAAAAAAAAATAGAAATTTGACTGCAGAATTGAGGCTACTAGAGGTTAAGGGGAGAGTTGAGAACTGAGTGGAGAGAGGGCACAGTGGACTATGGTGAAGGACTGTGGGGGACTTGATGGCAGGTATGGTGTGGTGACATATTTAGAGGTGTGATCCTATGACTCCAAATCTCATACACTGTTTTATACCAGTGTTACCTCAATAAAATAAATAAGTGAATAAGTAATAAGAAAATAAGAATAATTCCTGTTCAGAAACCCATTGAAAATAATTGTCTAGAGTAAGCATACACTCTAACATGAGGAAGAGACTTCACTTTGTCCACTTTTTCTATTGCTGACTGTTCCTATGATGTCAGATCCAAGAAAGCACTGCCAAGGCCAATGTAATGAAGTTTTCCCCATTTTTTTCTTGGAGCTGTATTGATTTTCATTTTACAGTAATGATATTAATTCATTTGGGGTTGATTTTTTTATATGGTCCAAAATTGAATAAAGGTTCAAATGCATTCTTTGCAAGTGAAGATATATTTTTCTAACACTAGTTATTGAAGAGATTATCCTTATCCCATCATGTAATCTTGGTGTCCTTGTCAACAATCATTTGACAATACATGATAAATCTCCCTATATGGATCTATAAGTTAATACATTTCCAATAAATTTTAATGATTTTCACTCAAAGTTACCATAGACCAAAGGTACCATAGACCTTCTGCAAGACAGTGTTTTTTTTTGAAACACTGAAAATACTTTGTTACTGTAAATAGTATCTTCTCTTTAATTTCACTCTCTGTATTTACCGATAATATAGAAATGATACTATGCTAATGGCTTCAGTCATACCTGGCAATGTTTATAGATTCTTTAAGGTTTTATCTGTAAATAATGATAGATATTTCCTTTATTCTAATTTTTATCATTTCCAATTGCTTTTTTTTAATCCTCTTAAATGTTTGAAAAGCAATTTAGGACAGATTTTTTAGCACAAAATATACTGTGATTGATAAAGTAATAAAAGATGTTACCAAGATTGCAAGTCTAAATTCTACATAAATTAGTCTGCCTTTCTATCTGTGCCATGCTAGATAAAGTGTGTTTTAGCATCATCAACATTCCTTTTTTTCATTGCTACAGTCCTCTCAGACATAATTACATTGGTTATTAAAACAATAAAAGAACTAGATGGTTAGATGAATTGTGATTGTTAGATGATCCTTTATTTTTTTATTGTTATTATTATTTTTTATTTATACACATATATATTTCACATCAATCACATTATTGTGGTCCCTGGGGGTCCCCCACCACCTCCCCTCCCTGGCCACTCCAGCTGGTCCCCTCCCGCAGTTGTATACTTTCATTTGGTTGTCCATATATTAGTGAAACCATTTGGTTTCTGTTTTCTCCTTCTGACTTGTTTCTGCCAGTATGATTTCTTCTAGGTACATCCATGTTACCAGAAAATCATCAAATTTGTCATTTTTTATTGATCCGTAATATTCCATTGTGTATATATACCATATCTTTTTCATCCAATCATCTGTCTTGGGACATTTGGGTTGTTTTCAAGTTATTACAATTACAAATAGTGCTGCAATAAACATCTAAGTACAGGTGTCCCTTTGTACCCACATTGAGGTCTCTTTTGGGTAGATTCCTAGAAGAGCGATTGCTGGGTCAAATGGTAGTTCCATTTTCATTAGTTTTAGGGTCCTCCCCATTGCTTTCCATGGTGGTTGGACCAGTTTACATTCCCACCAGCAGTGTCAAAGTGTTCCTTTCTCTCCACATCCACGCCAGCACTTGTTGTCTATTTTTTGGATGTGGGCCATTCTTATTGGTGTAAGATGGTATCTCATTGTAGTTTTGATTTGCGTTTCCCTTACTGCTAATGACATTGAACTATGGAGAGTGATTTTTTTTTTTTTCCCACTCAGTTGGGATTCTTTTTTCTTTTGTCTATTTTGCAGTACAGAAGCTTTTTAGTTTCATGTAGTTCCAGCTGTTTACATTTTCCTTCATTTTTTTTGCCATCTATGGATGTGGCCAAAAATGAATTCTTTATTTTTTTGGGATTCCACAAACCCTGATTTATCCCCCAACCTAACATAGTAAGAATCATCTCCACCAGATATCTGATTAATGCATTGAGGGATGATCCATATAAAAATTATTGTTATTTTTTTAAGCTTTCCAAACTCAATGTTCAAAAATATTTGACTTTGGTGAAAGAGACTAGGCCATGGATGAATCAGGAAAATCCCTCTCAGGTTCTTATGATGAGGTCAGTGTTGTAGCTTAATTTCCTACCAAACCTCTGAAAGTAAAAGGTGAATGTCAACTATGTGACAGGCAAATTGATTTATGATAAAATGGCATATGGACGTGTATGTGTATATAAGTATCTCTGATGAGGAAGAATGCTTGAGGCTGCTCTGTTGACAAGACTGAGCTCCTGTTATTTATTCATTTGAGTAGACTGGTAACATGGATGACCTTGGATGATCTTAGATAGAGTCTAAACATTCAGCTGAATCTAAATAAAAGCCACTTGGACAGTGAATTTATTATCTCTTTCTACTTGAACTGAAGAGTTTAAAATAACACACACTGAAGTTCTGTAAGTTAAATGTTCAGGTACAGTATGACTGGATTCACTGCTAAGTCCTGTGAGAAGGGAATCCAGGTACTGACTATACCTGTCTTCTTATCTGAGACTCTGGATCTTCATCCAAAACTCCTTGTAATTAAAAGAATTCAGTTACTTAAGGTTGCATGATGGAGGGCTCCATTTTCTTGCCAGTCAAGCAGAAACTGTTCTCAGCTCCTACAGATCACTCACAGATGCCACCAGGTGAACCACTCCACACCACAGCAGTTTGCACCTTTGCATCCATCTAGTAGACTTTTATCTCATGCTATGGGTCTGTGACTCAGGCAGAGTCTAACTAACGACTTATCTAGGGCTTATCTAATGATATCAGGCCATATGGCCAATGTCTATTTGACTAAATCAAAGTCGACTATTAGTAACCTATCACAAAAGCTCCACCCCTTCATATTCACAGGTTCTGCCTAGAGTCAAGATAGATGGTTATACAAGGCATGCCCATGAGAACATGAGTGCCATCTTACAATTCTGATTCTAACCATGGATATCACAACTTCTCTTTCTGCCTTTTTTCTCAATCCCTAATCTGAATGTTTATTAGTCTAATGGTGGGGAGAGACAGAAAAAATCCACAGGAAAGCTTAGAGACTGCCTCTGCACTTACCTAACATCATTCCTTTGCTATCATTACAGCCAGAGGAATTTTTGAAAGATTAAAATTCAACTACTCTGTTTGTTTTAACTAGACATGATCTAAACAATTAAATCAAAGTCAAGTGGAAGAGAATCCTAAAAGACTATTTGTCACAAAGACAAAATTAGGTTTTTTTAAATTCTGAAAGTTCCACTACAGTAACTGATGTAATTTTCTTTTTCTTGACCATTAAAATCCTCTGCGGGAAGAAAAGCGAGTAATGGAGTCTTGCTCTCCTACCAGAGGTCAGTGCATTTCAGCAATTTGTTTTTTGTTCAGCTAACATAAATATTAAGATCTGTGGTTACTAAGGGATATTGCAGCCCCTATTTGGAGAAGAAATCTGTAACATTTTAGAAAAGCCTGGCCTGCATCTTTACAGTATAACCCTGTCCTCATCTGGAACTAACTGGATGGCCATACAATCCCTTAGATTTAAAGGGATGATTCCAACAGTCTTTTAAAGACCTTTATGTTTTTCTTTTCAATGGTATCTAGAGAAAATTTTATTGATCAAGATACTATTTCAGCTGTGTATACAATATAAAGGCAGCCAGGTAGGAAGCTATATTATGTGTGTATGCACATATATACATACAGGTAGATATATATTAATTTATATACATGTTTCCATACATTGATTGTATGGATTGATTGTCTAAATAGAAAATGGATATATGATTGATCTAGCAACAAGAAGGAATTATGAAGATGGTAATATACCAGTTAGCATGGTGTAGACATAAAGACAACTATGGTATAAGAATAGAACATTTTAGAATACAGCATTCATGATATTTTTTTATATTTTAGCAAAAATAGATTATTCCTGGGCAAAAATTTTTTTGACTTAAATCAATATTTTTCCAACTTGTCCCTCTAAATAATTTCCTAGCCCCTCTCAGTGGTGATTTGTAAGTTTGTAAGTCACAGAGTTCATCTTAGGGCCTGACTTTCTGTTATATACAGAACACTCATTGAATTTTGAATTTCTTTCTTCTTTTTTTAGGAAGCTTTGCACAATTAATTTTGAGGAAAGGGAAAATTCCATTTCCAAAAAGCACATGAAAATTACAAGTATGGCTAAACGCTGAAAAGCTATTTCAAGCAGAAAATTTAGAATGCTGACTGTTACAAAGTTAATCATTAAAAATATGACAAATACAAAACTTACAAACTGCCTTAGAGACCAAAAGAATACTTCTCCAATACCTCCAACAAAAAGTCCAACTATATGGACCATAACAGTTTTTGACAATTCAGTGGAATGCTGTACTAACTCCACAATGTCTTAGGAGTTATAAATCTTTTTTTTTTTTTTTTTTTTTAATTATGTGAAGTGTGAAGTGAAAAAGCAAAGTTGCTCATCTGGCTCTGTCACTCAGTTTCACCTTGAAAGTTGCCCTTGCAAGAGTGCTGGAGCATTAACATTTGTTATGCACTATGGTTGGGCATCCCCTGTTCTTTGGAATTTGAAGACACCCACTGAACCTGGGTGGTATAAATCAAACAAGACATTCAACTTTCAAAGATTGAAGTATTGTATGTAAGCATTTTTAAATAACAACCAATTAAAAAATACAATTTTAAATCAAATCCATGACAATAGTCAGCATAGACTAAGACACAAAAAGTTTCTCTTGCACAATACAAGAGAAAGAAGACAGGCGAGAGATGGTTAGAGAGCCACTGTTCAAAATGGTTTATAAAAAAGCAAAATTCTATTAATTTTGAAAATCTGTTTGTAAAATGATGATGAAATGTACCCAAAGTCTCAATGAATCAATGACTATAGAACTTAATTGAAAACAATGAGCTAGTTAATATTTTGAGTTCATATACTATTTAAAGTTATATAATATTTAAATTTATATAATATTTAAAGCATTAGTTGAGATGAACCTTAAAATAGACAATATATTCAAATAGGACATATTCAAGTCATTCTGAAAAAATATGTAAATCATTCTGAAATGACATATTTATGTATTTTTTTTTAAATCTTGTTAAGCAATATTATTCAATAGAATTTTGTGTGATGATGCAAATTTTATGTCAGTGCCATCTAGTAGGGGCACCACTGGCCAGAAATCGGCATCAAGCACTTGAAACCATATCAAGCAAAACCAAGAAACTTAATTTTTAACTTTATTTAACATCAATGAAAGTGAATTCAAGCAACCCCTTGTGGTCATTGACCCTCAGAGCTGAAGAGGGCTCTGAAGAATACCTCCTCATTTGCATCCCAAAAGACATTCCTCCTTCATTTACCACCTGTTCAAAGTAATCCTACAGTTAGAGACAGAGGTTGCTTCCAATTCACTATTTTCTTAGAACTTTCTGCATTCCTTTATTTTAGAAACTATCCACTGGAAAGAAATGATAATGATGCACATATGTGCTAGCTCCTTGCTATGCTGGAATATGCATACAGAAACCACAATGTTTTATTCATATTGTCTTTTCAGCAGCCAGCAGAGGGCCTGCTATATGATAGATTCTCACTACATGTGTGTGTGTGTGTTTGTGTGTGTGTGTGTGTGAAATGAATAAACAGAAAGTTACAAGCAGCTGATTAAATAGAGAAATTCTAAGTGAACATTTCGCAGGAAATGTTCAGGAGGAAAATTCTCCTTTAGCATGCCATTTATTTTTTTTTTAATTCAAACTCATAAAAGCACCCTCTGCCTTATTGAAATTCTAAGTAGTTTTGTGTTTCTGCTATGTAATTTCAAGGCTTCTGATCAAATAAGTCAGATGTCACTCTTGTGATTTATAGTTAGAAATCTACTCGCTCACCCACCAGCAAAAAAAGGGCTGGTAATAAAGCATCAGAACAGCTTTGTGGCACTGCAAACCTCAACACAACACAAAATGTAATACACTTACCATCACCAACATCAAAATCCTTGAAAGCCAGTTCTGAACCTGAGTCATCAAGTAGGATTTCACCATTCAGTGTGAACATCATAGTGTGTTCTGTCATGTCAACCATGCACCCCACAACATCGCCTGCTTGCCAAGAGCGCCCATAATGTTCATTGCCCTGGTGCCACCGTTGGGCCTAGGTACACAAAAGAATCATTTGTCACAGAGGAGAACAGGAGAATACCCAACACCCTACCACCTCTACAGGAGGACTCACGGCTGTCCCTTCTTTTACAACAGCAGGAGAAAAGACCCTTATGGGCACCTTGTGTATTGCATCCCTGAAGCCATGGGGAGAGGCTAGGAATTCTAAATCCTTCATATTAACAATGTATACTACTGAATCCAAAGGAAAATCCAAATGCCATCTAGTGTTTTAAAAATCTAATTCCAACTACTTTCTAAGAAAAGAAAAATTTTTTCTAGAAATGTATTATTCTCACTCCAAAAAATGAGACTCAGGATATGCATTGCTCTGATCCCCAGAATACAAAGAATTATGAGCAGGGAATCAAGCTAAAAACCTGTCAGTAAAAATGATATTTCAATTTCCATCTATTTCAAAGTAAAATTCATTTTCTTGGAACCAAGAGGAAATGGAACATCAACAAAATAGAAATCTAGGAGCTTTTCAATAAACTAAAAGCAAAAGTGTTTCAAATAAAGCCTGAAAATATTCGTAGGACATTTGCTGAAGTACTATAGGGTATAGACAAAATCAGAAAATAAATATAGGACAAGAATTTATACCTAACACTTTATCAACCCAAAATGATCAATGTCATTATAGTCAAACATCTTATTTAGATTAATCTTCAAACATTGATATTAATATTTAAATAATAAAATAAGCACCTAATCAGCTTCTGTTCAACTTAAGAAGAAAAGCAATTGATACTATTAAAAATGAAAACATTTTGTGATTATAAATAACTGCCTTAAGTATTCTTGTGGCTATTTGAATGTGTATATTTATTATTAATTATTTCTTGGAGATGAACTCCCTTTATGGAATTATTGTAAAAATGTATATATTTTAATTAGATGTATTGTTAACTTTTGACAAATAAGGATGATTCATTGTTTTTGAATAACTGAAAAACAATGTTACATTTCACAGTATTCATCAGCTGAGGAAAAATGTTTTGAGATTACAAATCAAAAATTGTCTTAAGAAGTATTTTTTGAATTTGTACTCTGAAAATTACTGATATAATTGTACAACCAAAAAGGATACCAGGGAACAGCCAGATGGGACAGTGTGGGAGCCTATAACCTGGCTGATGTCTGGTCATTGCAAAATTAAAGACCTACAAACTTCACCTCCAAGTTCACTCACCTTGAAGCCATCAAAAGCAAAGGCACGTTCATCTGAGCCAAGCTCCTGATCAGGCTGACAGCCTGGCCTGCTCCAGCCAACTCTCATGTCCCCAGAGGTGACAGCCTCAAATTCAAAATACCATCTTCCTGTCTTCACAGCGTAGGTTTTCTCCGCACGGAAGATTCGGAACCTTTCCCCAGTACTGCTACACACTTCAGCCCTGGCAGCTATGAATTTAAAGAGATTCTGGTGACCAATGAGTGGGTAGAAAACTGAAAAAGGAGCAAGAATATCACACAACTTAAGTAGATCTACAGGGATGATCATATGATATCTTTTATTCTCATCCTGGTTCACATTTTACAAAGTGTTTTCATACAGAAGACCAGTCACTGTCAGATGGAGCCACTTGGTAAAGTGGAAAGCACAAGGGCTGCTGTGGGAGAGGATGGTTGTTACACTTTAGTAACACTGCAAGGGGAGGTGATGATTTCTCCATTAGACACTTTTCAGGAGGAAACTCTTTCTGTAGAATAAAACATACCAGACTGTTGGTGATTTAATAGTGGGACATGAGAGAAATTTGAAGGCAAAAATGGAAAAGACAATAAAAAGCATACTGCTCTGCTTACAAGATGAATAGGTGTTTATATGTAAGAGAAGAAGAAAAAAGCCACTAGGAATTGAAGGGGTGGAAAGAGAGAAAGCTGTAAATAGCAGCGAATGGTAACCATTGACAAGTTTCCCAGACAGAGTAGCTAAGGTTAAGATACTTCGACAAACCCCCACATCCCCTACATTTTATTACATGCAGATGTGGTGTTTAAGATCTGGGACAAACAAAAGGGCCAATGAATTTCAACATCAGGATCAGTATGGTATAAAGTAAAAATCGTATATGAAATGTGATGGTCACAGACTTGAGAATTTCAGAACAACAAATCCTCAGACCAGTGAACCAAGAACCTGGGTAATCCTGAGAATTTAAGCCTCTGGGAAATCAGAGGGCATGGACAAGGATCCACTGAACTGATAACTAAAGACAGCAACACTGTCAAAGGCTTAGAGCTGTCCCCCAAATACACAATTCTTATGCTTAGCTTGACTTCAAACACTGACATTTGTATATTTTAGACTCTATTTGACCAGTAGTATTCACATTTGAATTCTAGCTCATGTAAGTATAGTATATAACGCTATTGTATACTATAAATATGAAAACCATTGACATTAAAAATGAACTGCTAGCTGATATACTTCAATACACTTAATGAAGGCTACCTGCACTTAAAGGAAGATTAAATTTAAGATTTATTACTTCAATAACCACCTCGAAATTAAGGGCAAGATCTGATAAAATACGGTATACCCCCATATTTACTGGCACAGAGAAGGAACACTCCAGTAACTGATCAAACAGGGCTCAAAATATGTATACACACTACATAATAACCCATACATTTAATAGATTCCATTAGAGGGCAGTCAAGATCTAACTATATATTATGATAATATATTCACAGCAAGCTAAAAGGAAGGCAGGCTAATGTCTTTTAAATTTTATACACATCTAGAATTCTCTGGGTTCTTTTATATAATTAAAAGTTATTGATATTAACATGTCATCCTTCTCAACTCTTGATATTATTTCTAATCAAACAATCTAAACCTTGATAAAAATTTTTAATGAGTAAGAATTACATTTTCAAATCTTTAAAAAATATTACTTAGAGTAATAGTCCAAAGATAGTACAATTCAAATACTTGATTCAATCTGGAAAATGTAAGCATTCTGCTCTTTGACAGAAAAGAAATCACAATCTTGGTTAATTACATGACTAGATTGGATTATACTAAAATGTTCATGTTCTAACCTCTTAATGTCAGCAAGTGAAATGCAGCAAATTATAAACCATGTTTTAAATCTTTTACTGATCACTGATCACTGACTTATTTTGCTCCAGTTCATAAAATTTCTCACATCTCTCTTTCAATTCCCCTTTCAACCATCCTTGTTCTGGTAGATTTTCTGAAATCTCCCAACCAGCCATTCTATCTCCCATCACATTTCCCCTCCCCATCTGTTTCTTCCCACTGTTGCCATAGTTATATTGCTATTGTAAACTCTAGTCACACTTCAAGATTTTGCTTTAAAATTCCATGGGGCTGAAATTCTTTACACACATTTATCTATATGTTCAGTGGGGCTTTCAGTATAATCCATATTTCATCCTAATGTTTCTACTCTTATCTCACTTCACATATGAAAATAAATAAAATTATGCCACAGAACTAAAGAAAAAGGTAAAATAATAAAATTTCTAGCAGAAAATCTAAGAGAAAATTCTTTGTTTCTGCATAACAAAATTTTTCTTAAGACATAAAGCATACAACCATAAAAGGGGAAAATCATAACTGAACTTCACTAAAATTAAGAATATCTAGTTCTTGAAAGTCTCATTAATAAAATGAAGAAATAAGTTCCAAACAGGGGAAATATATAATATTTCCAATATCTGACTTATTTCTTATATCAAGGGGAGATATATAATATCTATTATATATATATAATATAATTTATAGATATATAATTCTATAAAAATAAGAAAACAATTCCGCTTTAAGTGAATAAAAGTTTAAACAGATACTTCATAAAAGAAACATCATAATGGCTAGCATATATGAAGAAAATGCAAAATTAAACCTATAATAAGATAACAGCACTTATCAAAATTATTAAAGTCAGTACCAATTCTTGATCAGGATGTAGGAGCAAATGACACCTTCATATATTGGTTGTGGGGGTAAGTTTACAGAACCATTTGGAAGCTTCTTGTCAAGATGAATAAAACATCTTTCTATGACCCTGCAATGTTACTTCTAGGTATTGATCCTTCAAGATGTAAAAGAATTTTGTGAGGACTTGTAAACAAATATTCATAGCTGCCCCATTCATAATAACCAAAAACTGGAAGCAGCTCAAATAAATATGAATAGGAAAATGAATAAGCAAATTCTGATTTGTTAATATAATAGAATATTACTTACCAATGAATTTTATGAAACACACAAAAGCAAACTATCAGTAAAACTGAGTAAAATTAATGAGCTAAAGAAATTATCTCGCCATCAAATGAAGCAAAATGTAAGAAGGCAAGAAAACAAAATCTGTGATGAATTCAGTAAGCCATCATAAATGAGAAAGTGAAAGATATTCATTAAGAAAAATATAAGCAAATGTGATAATTTTCACATGAATCTAAATATATATTTGTAATTTTATATAGTTTTTAGCAAAAAAATTTTAAAATGTTAAAAAAAATCTGTGATGACAGAAATTTAGAAAATGGTTACTCTGAAGAAGTTTTCTATGATGAAGAAAATGGTCCACATGTTGATTTGAGTGGTTGCTCCTTCGGTGTCTACAATTACCAATTAACCAAACTGAACATTGATAACCTCTGCATTTTGCTATATGCAAACTACTCTCCCATTAAAAAGTATATTTTAAAAAATGAACCAATTAACCAGATACTTGAGAAATCTTTCAACTGTTGCATCTCAGGTTAGAAATCTTTTATTATGTATTTCCACCCATAAATAAATTAAAGAATTTCTTGAGACAGGAATATTTTTAGTATCTTACACTTACATAGAATGTGGTTCACAAAAAAGATACTACCAAGTTTTTGCTGATAAAAAGTCAACTGCAAGATAAACAAGAACTTATAGTCTGGTTATGATTATCAGGTAGATATTTAAATTTATCTACAGCAAATATAAGAACTATCAAGATGCTAAGTACATACTGACTTAACTCAAAGTATTGAAATTTGAACTAAGAATTCCTAGGGCTGGGATTCTACATCTACCACTCAGAAGGTGGGACAACAGACTAGTCTGAACCTCTTTCCTTTTCTGTAAAATGAGCATAATGTACCTGTTTCACAGACTTACTGAGGATTAAATGATAATTTAAAGGTGTTAGAAATATGTGATGCACATGAGAAACACTGTTAACATATATATGCATATATTAGTTATTATTAATATTTAGGTCTGTGTTCCTATGCAAAGACATGGTACTAAAATATCCTATCATATTTGGGAAAGTTTATTCTTAATTTAACTTTTGTCAATAAATAGAAGCACTATACATAGTATTACTTTCATTACTGACAACTTTAATTATGAATAGCAATGCCATTCAAATCACAGTAGCAAAGGATTAAGGAATTGGTCATTTTCAAACATATTCCTAATTTGGTATTTTCTTTTTAATTTTAATTTTTATTATTTTCTTACAACTTTGGTCATATTTGTATAATTATTGAGCCCATCCTTCTCCTCCTTCAGCTTCCTCCTATCCCCTCTCCAGTTATTCCAACTCCCATCTCCACAAGCCATTGGTCGATGTCTGGCCCATTGGTCTTTTCCTAAAAGGTATTCCTTAACAGTAATATGTTCTTCACCTCTCTTTTTATTTAAAACATACTAATTGACTGCCTATATGAATGTTTCCTTCAAGAAAGTATTGCACAAATTAATAATTATTATCTATACTTCAGTATATAAATAATGATGTTTTAGAAGACTTTAGTTTCTATTATAGATTTACTCCCATAAATAACTAAACCAGCTCTTTGGAGGGAGAGCTGGTGGCAGGGTGGGGGAAGAGGGAAAGGGGAAAGGGGGAGGGGGGGAAGGGGGAAGGGGGAAGGGATATTAGCCTTAGACAGTTAACTATTCAACTCAGAGTCTTTGAGAAGCTAAACACTTTTTTTTCCCCCTGCAGAATCATTGGAGTCCTGAGCTGCTCTGTTGAGAGTATCCTTCAGGTGAAAATGATTGAAATTACTGTTCAAATCTACATACTTACACTTAAGAATTATATACTGTACTACTTTCGGTATTCATTTATTTGGCATTAAAGACCTATAGTTGACTCTTGAAGAAGGAATTAATTTTCAAATCCCAAGAGTCAATCAATGAACATCTGTAGTTGGTTGAATCTGTGAATTTGAAACCAAGTGCTAAATAAAAAAATCATACTGCATAATTTTGCAACCAGAGGGGAGCAAAGTAAAAAGCACTATACCATGATCTTGATCTGGTGCCTCCAGGTTGTAGCCATATCCCAGCAGTGTGCGCACAGCCTCACGGAGGCTGTCTTTATTTGATTTCTTTGTTCGGTCATCTAGAAGGGCATAGGGAACAAGACGAGGGTTTCTTCTGTTCTTTACATCCTAGGGAGAAAAAAGTTACATAGTCACCCACAGTAATAAAAAAAATAGCTTTTGGATATAAAGCAGTCACCAAATGTAATCAAAATGTAAAGCTTCTGAAGGTAAAACCTGCCCCCTCCACACTCTCTTTCTTGTCAGGCTGCAGTAGCTACCTAACCACTTTTAATATAAAGACTTAACCAAATACATAACTGTATCAATTTGAAGAAGTTCCACTCCTGAGAAGAAACAGTAAAAGAAACAACAAAGGTGACAAAGGTCAACACAAAGCATCTCTTGAACCATCTTCCATCTGCTGTGGTCACACAGGGCAATGAACTAACTTACAGTACATAAAATGTCCTTGCCCAGTTAACTGCAAGTCTATGTTTAAAAAGTCAAATTAGCACTGGTACTTCTAGGTGCAGGGAGAACATAAGGCTGTTCCTTGATGAAAACCCAGTGTGTGAGGGACCAACCAGACTGCCACTCGGCTCACATCACTTGAAAAATACGCACTTACTTGACACTATCAACCAGTAAAACCAGAGAATACCAGGAGTCCTCAATTAACTGCAACTCACAATTGTGCTGCTATAAAAGAGGCTTTCAGTTTACATGTGGTGAAAATGGGTTGACAAAGTAAAATAATAGTAAAATGGGTTGGCAAAGAAAAATAATAATACTGCTGTGGCAAAAGGATGTCTAGCTTTGGTATAAAGATAAAAGTTGGGAGAGGCAAATGGTGATTCACATCCCTTACAATAACTGCAAGTCTTTGAGAGCACTGCCACGTAAGAAATCAGGTCATTACTTTCACTCACTCAGACTCTCTTGCAGTTTTTGTCTAGCTTTTCATACTTGCCAAAGCATGTTGAATTCTCAATTTATATCAGCATGCAGTGGAATTTGAAGGCTGCAGATTTTCCCACATCTCATAAATAAGCTATGTGCTGCTGCACAGGACTTGCTCTCTTTAGAAAAGAACAAAGAAAATCGCTACCTCCTTTCTTCCTCCCTCTGTCTGGCAAATTTTTGCTAAATACCTCATCCTGAAAACATGAACACCTACTGACACTAGAATTCAAAATCATCTGGCTGGTTGGAGAATATTACTCCAAATCCACCCAAAAATAAACAAGCAGTGCAAACAAAGACATGGTACTGCCAACGAAACCAGCACCATTCATCTCAATAATTGTTACCCCAAACCTTTACAAAATTCTGAAGCCTTATGGTCTTTAAGCAAGTAATCATTCCTTTACTATACATTTCAGTTATACACATATACACTCAATTTCTCAAGTAGATTTATTGTTCACATTCTCACCACTTACAATCAATTTTATCAAATATATAAACAGCATATAATTCTATGAGCTAACTCAAGGTTATTCAAGTTTTCTTTAGTCTTCCTATAACAAAAGTTGCTGGATTAAGAGGATTTGGGAAATGTATTTTTCAAACCCATTCTAAGACTTTATATTGAACCAAAATCTCAGTCTATAAGTAAAAATCCATTTTATTTTTTAAAATCTCTACATAAAGGCAACCCACTAAGAGGTGACAAGGAGCATTATAACAAGGAGGTAAAGGATTGGGGCTCTGCATTCAGCAGACTTGATCTGTATCTGGTCTGTCACCTGCTAGCTATGTAGTGTTGTGCAAATTGTTCTCTCCAAGGCTCACCATGCCCTGTGTATTATATGTGAAATGCAAAGAAAAACTGTCTGTCCTTCATGGTATAGTAATTCAAGTAGTGTATAGTGATTTGAGTCTAATAAAAATAGCAAATAGTTGCATAGTATTTGCTTAATATCAAACACTCTCATATACCTTTCTTGTTCACAAGTCATATTACATGCTAATTTACTGATGAAGATAACTGTGGCACAGATAATTTAATTTCAACAGCCTGCCCAAGGTCATAATCATTAAAAAGCAAGACTAAGTCTCTGTTAAGCCCTCTGCTGCACTGCCTCAATAGATACTCAATGACTGTGACTCCCAAGAGCATCATCATTAATAAAAGACCCATGATTCCTAAATTCAGAAAACTCTGAAAAATAATTTTTTACTACGTTTAACAAAAACCCAGTTGGTGGCAAAATATGACTTGAATCGATGCAAGGCTGTTTATAGTATTTACTTATCCCTCTTGATATCATCATGACCACATTGTACTGAACAAATAGCAATTTACAATCTGCTGCCCTGCTTGGAAGCTATGTAACATGTTATATAGCACCATATCACCATTTGGTTAGTCCCCCCATAAGACTGGATTCTGAAATTCATTTGATCCCAAAGAATTGTGAAGCTCTTTTATTATTATTTTATATTACTAATTTAATATTTAAAGAGTTTCTCCTAAAATGTAATCTCAGAGAGAAATACCATATAAACAAGTTATAAATCATTATGTAGCTCACTATAACACACAATTATGATCATCTGACTTCTACTACAATCCAGTACTAAACACATACTTCAGTGCATGTGCACATTAAAACAGTCTGATACTGGAACAAAAATAGATTCACAGAATAATTTGATATAATCAAGAATATAGAAATAACCTTTATCAACATGGATAGTTAATCTGTGCCAAGAACATACACTGGATACAAGGATAGCCTATTTAATAAATGGTGTTAGGAAAAGGCAAAACTGCATGCAAAAGAATTAAATGAGACCAGTAACTCACTCTACACATAAAATACAATTCAAAGTGGATAAAAGGCTAGGATGTAAGTCTTAAAACCATACAATACATAGAAGAAAATATAGGTTAAAAAAGCACATCTTGATGTAAGCTACAGTGACATCTTTAGGGACTCATCCCCAACAATAAAGAAAACAAAAGACAAGATAAACAACTGGGGCAACATCAGACTAAAATCTTCTGCACAGTGAAAGAAAACAAAGAAACATTAAAACACACTCTACAGAATGGAACTAAATATTTGTATACCACATACCTTACAAGGAACTGACATGTAAGATTTATAGCTAATTCATACAATTCAACAAAAAGGAAAATAACTCAATCAAAAGAATGGACAGAGGAACTAAACACAAACATCTCCAAAGAAAATACGCAAACTGAAAAAAGCCACATGAGAAAATGTTTGCCAGTACTTATCATAGGGGAATACAATTCAAGACCACAATGAGATACCATCTCAAAAAGAACAGAAACAACAAATACTTGTGAAGATGTGGAGAGAAGGGAAACCTTTACTTTTGGGACTGTAGACTGGTCCAATCTTTATGGAAAGTAATATGGATGTTTTCCAAAACACTAAAAATGGATCTGCTGTATAACCTAGTAATTCTGCTCTTAGGCATCTACCCAAATAATTCAAAAACACTTAATCTGAAAGGAAACTTGCATCCCCATGCTTATTGCAGCACTATTTACAATAGTCAAATTATGGTAACACTCAAAATGCCCAAAAAAATTAAATGGATCAAGAAGATGTGGTATGTATACATAATGACTAAACTC
This sequence comes from Uropsilus gracilis, assembly GCA_004024945.1. Classification (NCBI taxonomy): domain Eukaryota; kingdom Metazoa; phylum Chordata; class Mammalia; order Eulipotyphla; family Talpidae; genus Uropsilus; species Uropsilus gracilis. The sequence goes on along the minus strand of PVHY01004404.1, from coordinate 52,928 downwards.
AGCAACAAAAATAGATACATCCATGGTATTTATAGCAACATGGATGCAGCTGGAAGGAATAAAGCTGAGCAAATATGTCAAAGGAGAAAGACACTAGATGGTGTCACTAATATGTGGAGTATATAGAAACCAAACTAAGGATCAGATAAAGATAAGTTTAAAATCCAACTCTTGAAAGTTTAGTATAGAATGAAAGCATCCAGAGCAGGAAGGGGATGAGGACAGAAAAAGAAGGAAGCACAGTGGTTCACAGTGGCAGACTATGGGTGACTATAGAGGGTTCACTATGGTGGCAGTACCTAATAGAGGTATGCTAATATTAGTTCAATTGAAGATTTAATTTAAAAATAATGGGAACCCTTATTTGAAAAACACAGCTTTATGGCATGAGTTTTAAAAGTCATTATTTAGTTTCTCCTGTTCCAAATTATGTTCACCCCACTGAAGAAAATTCGTCTGTGGCAGTAAAGCTAAGGTCCCATGTACCTGCTGGATACCGTAGGTCCAGCCTTGCCGGATTCGGTCCCGGGCCCACACATTATGAGCATTTTCTGCTAGTTTGTCCACCATTGCTTCCTGAGATGGGGTGAGTTTGATAAAGCTCAGGTCCATAGGAGCAGGCTTGTATCCACTTGTTAGCTGGTAACTACAAAGTAACAAAAGAAATACATAATTGATCTTTCCATAAAAATCAGGGGTTAAAAATCTCTATAATAATCTTTTTTATAGTCACATCTATTTTAATTCTACAAGCCACAGTGGCAACCACAATTAGGAAATACACCATCCAGCAAACCTTGGTCCCTTTAACTTAAGCCAGGAACTCATTACGGGGAAGCTCACACAGATTATGGTAACACTCAAAATGCCCAAAACAATTAAATGGATCAAGAAGATGTGGTATGTATACATAATGGAATAAACTCAGAAACAAAAATAGATGCATCTATGGCATTCACTTTGTGCTTTCACTTTGTGCTTTCACGTTTATGGCAATAAAAGAAATGAGACAACTACCTCTCAAAGTGAGAAGGATTTTCCATTGTTTATGTACCTAATAGTCAAGTTTTTGTATATAATAAATCAAAATATTGGTAATCAACTACAGCGTTTGGTAGATTTCTTTTCCTGTTTAGTCCTCATTTTTCTCCATTTCATTGTTATATTAATATCCTATTCAATTCATAAATCTATGTACCTTTCAACCACTTGCAGTTCATTATCCTACTGGGAAATTTTAACATACTTGCAAATTACTCCCTGATTGTCCTCTGTTGTTTCATAATTTAGGAAGTCTCTGGATAAAACAGTATCTAGGGAATCCCAGGTTTAAAATCATCTAAAATACTGCAAGGGCCTGGATTTTAGAGCATTGTTGCCAGAAACTATTTCTGTGTTCTCAGCTGGAGAGAGAAGATACTAAAACAAGTGTTAAGTTTTACCTTCTGGGAGAATACGAAATTGAAAATATATAAATTTCAACACATACATATCAGGGCAAGAGTACTGCGTACTTCCCACAGAAGCACAAATAAAATGAGAGCATCATTCTATTTAACGACTGAGATTGAAACAAAGCCTCCTTTACAACTGCTTCTTTCTTTTCTCATTATTTTAGACTTCATTTCTAGTATGCTTTGAAAATTGGATCTGTTTTTGATCCATTTTGCTGTAGTATACTTAAAACAGCCTAGCAGACAGCAGTATTTCAATCTACTTTTTTTGAAAGAATTAACTTTACTAGCCAAATTAATTCAGATACATGCATCTTCTCAAAAATTCTCCTTTGATACAAAGAAAATTTACCAGTAATTAAATAAATTATCAAGACTTGAGAAAATGTTCTTTAAGATAATGCTATGAGCCATATTTCTCCTTATTCTGAAGGAACCTCATTATAAGGTATTTCTTGAAAGTGGGAATTCTGACTGCCTAGCTATGCCTAGAATTGAGGACAGTGAAAATACTTAGGACATTCAATAAAAATCACTGAATGAATCAATGTATTACAGTAATAGGTTCTAAGATTGAATAAAATTGTCTTTACCTTAATTACTCCTATATCATTGTAAGACATATCACACTTTATAAATGATTTATGTATACAGAAAAGACTTAGAAATATTTTGTTTAAGTAGATTAGCTTGGCCTGGCAATTGCAACAATTATGGTTAATTACTGCCTTATTTCACCCAATTTACATGCACAAACTACATTTATAGACATGAAATTTGTTCAATTTTAGATTAGAACTCTGCATGTTTGGCTAATAATATTTTTTTTTCTTGCGTTATTTTTTTAAATAGAGAAACCACATGGGATGAATTTTTCACAAGTATACCATGAATTCAGGGAAGGTTAATCTCATGTATGCAAATTTTTTAAATTTTCCTCACCTCTATCCCTTATATATTTTTATTGATTGTATACACACACATATATACATATATGTATATATACATATATATACACATATATGTCATTTTCTACCCCAAAGTTCTTCCATTACCTTTTCACCTGTGCACCATTTTAACCCTTTTTTCTCCACCTCCATCTCAACCTTACAAACTTCCCTCCATTTATTAGTATCCAGTAATTTTTAAAAGCTTTTGCTTTGTCAAATTATCCACTATATAAATGGTCAACATTTATTTGTCATTCTGATTCATGTTGCTACACAGATTTCCCAAATTCCTTCCATATTGCTACAAATATTATACTACATTCTGTCTTCCACTATGGTTAAATAGTATTCCATAATATATTTACACATTTTCTTGATTCAATCTTCCATTACAGGATATTTAGGCTGTTTATGTCCTACCTATTGCAAATAGTACTGCAATGAACAATACAAAATATACATTTTTTGTAAATTAATAGTAACTTATTCTTCAGACAGATGTCCAAGCCTGGATTGTTCATTATGTGGTATTACCATTTTCAGTTGTGTTAGATGAATTCAGACCGCTTTTCAAAATGGCTGTACCAGTTTACAGTCCCACCAAAGGTGTAATAGGCTTCCTCTTTCTCTGAATCCTCTCCAGCACTTGTCAGCAGTCTTATTTATTTTTTATTAAATTTATTTTTATTGAAGTATCATTGCTTCATATCCTTGCTAGCATTTTGACACTATAGGAACCCCTCCCCCTCAGGTATAGATACTGAAGCAATTTTTGGTAGGCTTCCCTCCATCTATCATAAATGATAGGAGGATAAAGTATTTCTAGGTGAGAAACTTCTTTCTTCCACTGCTTTAAATATCTCCTGACAGTCCATTCTTGCCTCTAAGGTTTCTACTGTGAATTACATAGGTAATCTGATAGGTGTCCTCTAAGTTCTTCTTTATCTTGTTTTTTGTACTCCTTCCCTGTTGTTAGTTGTCAATGTCAGCCTGGTTTTACTATTTGAAACTTGTGGGGCTGCTTGAAACAGACTGTCTGGTTCATATTCTGAATTGAGATAGTTCTCTGCAATTTTTCTATGTCTGTTTTTTCCTTCTCCTTCGGGGAGCCCCTAGGATATGAATGTTATTTCTCTTTTAAATGACCCAAAACAGCTTTTCTGCTATTTTTAGTTTTATAAATCTTTTTCCTCTTTGTTGTTTGATATGCATGCTCAGTGCAGCTACCCATTCAAATTCTATCATCTGTATCTTTCTAGTGTCAAGGTCCTCTGTATTTTATTTTTAAATCCAGTGATAGATTTTTAGATTCACTAATTTTATTTTCAGTAGTTTTTTTTCCCTCTATCTTTAGTGCATTCCTGTTTTTTGATCACATATTGTTTTTCTTAATTCAATAAACATGGCTTTAACTGTTCATTAAAAACCATGAAAAGGCATATTCTGGAGTTCTGCCGAGTTATAACTTCAATCAGGTTTTTTTATGTTTCAGCATTCGTGGTATGTTCTTCTGTCTCTTAATTTTTTATTTTAATTGGTGGTAATAGGGAGTTTCCTTTTGTGGTCTTGATAAAAGTGTTTTTCACACATTCTGTGCATCATCTTATATGTTTTACTCAGGATCTTCAGGTGTCTATTATTTCACACACTGATGTATTGGCACCTGTTCAGATGACCAGAAAAGTGGTGCCAGTAAGGGGTAGCAGGCAGAAACTGGGCAGGAGGGTATGGATGGTTGCCAGTGAGCACCAAAGTTTCAAAGACTTACACTGCCCTTGGTACCTGAATTGTGTAGTGGGTGCTAGGGTGGAGCAACAGATATAGTGCTGGGTGGGATTGCAGTTGTGACAGGGTCTCAAGTCAGGAGCTATATACTTCTTGTATGTTGAATACAGAGCCTTGACCAGGGACACTTAGTCCTGCTGCCTCAATCTCTGGATAATGAACGTATTTGATTGTTTCCTCAGCTTTCATCCTGGTAGAAGTTATGATAGGTGTTTCGCTGTCTTACCTTAACTTCACAAGTACAGATAAGGAGTACTAGCTTCTTCTACAAGGAGACATGAGGGATCTGATCTGGCTATCCCTATCAAGCCAGGCCCCAACGGTTACCATTTGGAAGGTACAGGCCAATCCTGCTGATAGCTACTCTGTAGTGGAGTAAAGCATGCTGTTCACTGACTCTGTGTACCCCCTTCTCCAAGATAGTTCATAGGTTTTAATACAAGTGGATGTATGCCCTTGAGTTAACAACCACAAATAGGTTTAGTATGGCAGCTGCCCCCCCCATGGGTTATAATGCTCCAAAAACAATTTTCACCTTGCCTTTGCTTACAATGCATACAATAGTCATCTGCTGGTCATTCTGAGGTAACTGTCTTTGTTTAGGTAATTGTGGAAGAAGCAAGCCACATCTTCACCCTGCCAATATCTTGCTGGGCTTCCTGGCACAGGATTTTTTAACTATTCATAGAAACCATTGTATTTTATATAATGCTGATGTTTAAATAGTCCAATATATAAACCATAGTATAGTTTATATATATATACATATATATATATGTATATATATATATATGGTCTCATTTGGAAAATATTTTTTTAATAAAGATTTCAGGTGCATTTGAAATGCATCAACAGGTGATTAAGCTAATAGTCTAATTTCAAAGTTTAACAAATGTGCCACAAACAGTATTAGAAGCAACAGTAAAGAATTCACTCTTTTCTACTATCTCACATCCCCACCTTCCTTTCTTGATTTCCTGCTCACTCTTACTACCATTGTCCAGCACATGTAGCACATTACAAAACTGTCCTCTTTCTTCCAGTATCCCTGGGCCCATTCTAACCTTTGGTGAGGAGGCACATATGGGAACATTTTGAAATGAATCTCTTAGCAATTATTCAGAGACTATGCTACATTAATGAGAGTTACGAGTACACTAAGAAGTGTATTGATTCTTATCCTGGTCATCAAATTTAATGGTAGTTTCTTTAGGAATAGTTCATGGAATGGGGAGGTATTTTTGGAGGTGTAAGGTGGGAAGTACATACTTTCACATCACAAAAATAGATATTTTTTTACTAATGTATAATTTTGGGTAAAATTGACATAAGTATTTTTCTATAATTTCTAAAATTCCCTACACAGAATTACCCACTTAGAGTTTTTTCAATCTGTGATCATAATGAAAAATAATGCATTTGCAGTTGCACCTGCTGACTTGAAATAGCACAATAATTAGTTCACCCTCATTTCAAATGTATACTACAATTTATCCTACTCATGATTCTGTAGAAGAAAGGTTTTGAAACTTAAAGTGGTTCTCTAAAAAGACAGTGTTATCATTATTAAATTTATTAATTCCATTTTACCTGAGCCTTATTCTACACTATTATACTTCAAATCATCTTCTACAGTAAAAAGAAATATATATATCTTTGAAATTCAGACTCAACCTACTGTGTATGATAAAAATGCTACCTCATGAATGTGTAACCATAATGAATTATTGCTATCAACATATGCATTATAAAACAATTCTTCAATTTTTAGTAAATGTACACAAAGTAACTAAGAAGCAAATCATTATATCAAATGAGTCTTTTTTAGGTACAAAAAGGTACTTTTGAATGCATTTCATTTCATCTTATTAATACAATTAACTACATATACATTAATCAACTGCTAACATGGACTATTATCTCCTTGTGGTTGCAAAAGAACAAAATCAAAGATTTCGGAATAAAATGATTGATTGACCTGAAGTTTGGAAATTAAATGCTTTCGATCAAAGTTTCAAGGCTGATTTGCAAAGTTTTAAAAGAAATAGTGCCAAGAATTACTAGAACAATTCTGGGGAAGTAGAACTTTAAGAACCAAATAACAGAGAAAAAGTATTAACATTAGTAATTACATTAATACAAAGTATACATAGCTCATTTAAAGACATATGTACATTAATACAAAGTATACATAGCTCATTTAAAGACATATTCTACCTCCTCGAGCTTCCTGAGAAAAGTCTGCCATTTTCTGGCAGACTTTATCCTCCAATCTATTAGTCTAGTACACAGTTTTTACTTCCCTTTGCTAAGCAAAGCTTTGTGCCATCAATCATCTTGCAAATTTAGCTTATGAGGAATATGTAAGGAATCAAATGAACATGTTCAATATGCTCACTTTCTAAATTATCAAAGGTCAAAAAATTGTAATTGTAAATTCTTAGCTTTATTTTGATACATAAGCCAGGGCAATTAGTTGATGAGATTAATAAATTACAGAAACTGTTGACCTTCAGTTTCCTTACTTGTCCCTTTCTTCTTTAAATACATACCTCTTTACCTAGACATACAAAAGTAAAAGTCAGTAAATTGTCAGTTTCCTTGTATCAAATTGTCAAAAATGTATAAACTGAAAATTGATAGCACTTGCCCCATTGATGATTTGTCATGTCAAGAAACAATTCAGTTTGGGGCATTATTCCCACATTTCTCTTATGCAGATATTCTAATGAACCTTTGAAAAAATATGTTCAGTGTGATATCACTAAAGGACCAATTCAGTTCCTGCAAGTAAATCATGGCAGAATAACAAGAACCTAGCAGTAAACCCTCCTTTCTATCCCAGCATCCCCCACCTCTCAAGTTTTCTTGTTCCATATGAATCAAGTTAAATATAGCTTGGAAGTCATTATATTGTGAAAGATATGCAGTACACATGAAAAGATTATGTCCAAGTTCAGTGAATGCTAGCTGTATATTTCAAAACCAAATCGCCCTTCAAGTATGTTGGAACAAATGGGAAAATCTCAAATGACTGCACACCAGAGATAGTACAAGTTTTCCTGGAAGCACATCTACTGAAAATGAATACTAGATTTACATTTCACAAAAAAGATATAGGGAATATTCAAAAATCCTTCTCTAGTAAACATATATAAATTGACTTCAATACAGAAATTAAAGGGGGCAAAGGAGAAGGGATATAGTTCCTCGTCATTGGACCTCTTCATTTTGTTTCTAAATAAACATGTAAGATGATGTGATCTGTCTCTCTCCACCTCCTGTCTCTACGTCTTTTACTCCAAGACTCTTCTCTATTCATAGTGCCTTTGAAACAAAACCACAAGTGATCTATTCCAAAAAAGGGTCACTTTAAGAAATAAAAGTACAGAAAAAAAAAGTTATTTTTAATTTTTGGATTTTTAAAAAAGTGGATCCAAAATTAGATGAAAAGATAACAATCTTTACAGAAAGGCCTCTTGTATTTAAAGTTCTACTTGAGAATACTGAAAGAGCAAACTACCTGATGCTTTAGAACAAAAGGGAAAACCAGATGAGGGACTCAGTCTTGTTAATCTCAGACAGGGAAGTTTCCAGCACTGAGAAGAGAAATGAGAAGAGGAAAGCCAGTGCTCCCTAGCCTCACGTGGAGACTCAACAGAGCAAAGCCAAAGTGAACTTTTGTCTTGCTTTCCCGTAGTACCCAGAAAAGTGGTCAGGTCCCAGCAGCTCCCACATTCAAATACTCATGCAACAGAACTTAAGGACAACAAATACGGCACAAACTAAGCCAAGGCCTATAGACACATCTTCCCCTCCTCACATCAGTAGACTACAAACAGTTCCAGAGAGAGCATTTTCAGATTTCTAGCACCCCCTAAAAAGGTATGCATGAAGCTACAAGAAGCAATCAGGAGCACTCAGAAATGAGGAAGGGAGAGCCTGTGTGTGAACCATGATGAAGGGTGGGCTGGGAAAACATGCCTCCCAAAAGATATCAGGATTGATGAATTAAGATGGAGAAAATGGAGACACCAATGATGTTAATGTCAGAACAGACTAGGATTAACTTCCTAGTTATAGATTATATATTAAACTATATATTATCCTTATATAATATATAAGTATATAGTTATATATTATATATTAAACTATGTCCTGGTTGCAAAGTCCATAGGGTTTAAACTTGAAATTAAATCTGATCAGAGAAAATGAAGAATGTTAAATATTAACAGATTTTAAATTTTGTGATCTAGAAAATTTACTCATTATTTATGAAAAGTTTTTGTCTTTTTATTTTAATTGCTCAAGCACACACTCAAGCATACAGATGTTAGGAATCAACAGTTCTGAAAATCAATATTTTTCAGTAACATTTTTCTTTATTTTGATGGTAATTAGACTGTGTCCATCAAAATATGCAGTGATCAACAATCTTTTGTTGAAAGTTAAAATGATTTATATTGAATGATAGTAGTGGAAATTGCATAGAAAAATATAATAATTTTAAAGAGACATCCTCAGTAGGCAAAACACGCACAAGTACAAAACATCTAGGAATAATCTTAAGAGAAATGTGTGGGAGCAAATAAGAAAATGACAAATTTCTACAAATTATAGAAAATTATCTAAAGGTTTTTGTTCCATTTTAAAGTTTCTAATATAGTATTTTTCCTACATATTGTTAATATCTGATTTATTCCCTCTGATTTGGTTAATACAGGGTTCCCACAATTAAGTACCCATATCCATCACCACATTTCCTTGTGCTCTCCCTTTCCCTCCCCACTACGTTTCTGTCCCTCCCCTTTCACTACTGTATGCCTCAGCTCTATAGTCAACTTTCAAAGTTTGTCTCTGTCTGACCCTTTGCTTGGTTTTTCTATATTTCATGTGCAAGTGAATCTATCTGATATTTATCTGTTTCCTTCTGACTTCCTTTGCTTAGCATAGTCCCTTCCAGCTCCATTCTTACTGCTATAAATGGCAAGAGCTTGATATTTTTGATAATGAGTAGAATTTCATTGCATATATATAAGATATATATATATCATATGTCATATCTATAGATGATATAATCATATTTTCTTGAGCCATTCATTTGTTTTTGGGCATTTATGTCATTTTCATATCTTGGCTATTGTAAGTAGTGTGCCAATAAACACAGTGTTGCAGGTTTCTCTTCAAATAGTGTTTTTGTGTTCTTGGGCAGATTCCTAGGAGTGGAATATCTTGGTTGTATGGCCTAGCTATTGCCAATGTTTTAAGGAACAGCCATAGAGCAGGTGCTGGGGGGGGGATCTTATAAGAGATCACAAGGTCCCTGCAAGTCCAGGAAGGCAGGTGGGGTCCCGGGCAAGGCTGTGATGTCTTTGGAGGTCTGGGAAAGCACCGTTCTTGTGAAAAGTCTCCAGGTTTTTGGCTGTTCTGGTACCCTCCTTGACACAGGTCTGGCATCTCAATCAAAAATTTAGTGTTACAATCAATAGGAGAGATTTAGGAATATAATAATAGAAAAAAATATGCTGCACCTTTTAGTTGCTTGTTTGTTTTGAGATAAGGAAGAAAAAGAAGTATAGGCAGAAAGTCCTTTCATAGGAGAAAGAGCTCTGACGAATCACAGATACTATAATAATCCCTAAGGATTTTAGTAACATATGTGATATATTACTGAAATTGCCTATTTTCAAATAGAGAATAGCTTGCAAGTATATCGATTTTTAAGTATAAGTGCACTCTTCTTTCTGAAATGAGTCAATTTTTGGTAACATATTATTGGACCTTTTATTTTTAACCAGCCAATTTGTGATTTTTGATTAGCAATTTCAATCCATTCATAAAGTAAATATCAACAAGTAAGGACATACTTTGCCACGTTGTTAATTACTTTCTTCTTGCTTTGTATTTTCATTGTTTCTTTTTCTTCTTGCCACTGCTTATTTCAGTAAATTGGTCAAATTTTTGATGATATGTTCTGTTCCCCCTTTTTTGTCTTCTCTAGACTTGAAGTTTTTGTATTGTTTTACCTTATAAATTTCATTAAAAAAATCTTACAGATAAGACAATCCACTTTGGGGGTATTTCAGCCTTTTGAATGACCATAGAGATTCCTTTCATTAACATTGCAGTTAACCTCTTTTCATGTTGTATACTTATTAACAATTTATATTAGCTATAGTTATTTTTACTACTGTTTTTCTTTAGTCTTTATATTATAGTTGAGTGGTTAACATATCACCTAATAAATGTCTTCTACCTTTAATTCTACCTTTACCTTAACTAAGCCATGGTGTCGATGACTAGTATCTTTTCATTTCAATTTCTCATTTCAGATTCTTGCCAAGCAGCTCCAGCTCAGCCTTTATGTCTGGGGATGTCTTTATTTCTCTTTTATAACTAAAAGTTAACTTTGATGGATAAAGCATGTGTGGCTTACAATTATCATCCTTCTTCAACACTTCGATGCTGACATTCTACTCTTTTGTCCTATAGTTTCTGCTGAGAAATCTGTTGATATCCTGGTAGGGGATCTTTTGTAGATTATATTCCCGCCTTGGTCCCCCAAACCCTGACTGCTTTTAAAATTCATCATTAATTTTTGACGGTTTCATTATAATGTGTTTTGGAGGTCATTTTACATTGAAATAATAATAGGGTGCTTCAAAAGTTCTGTGGACTTGAATGTTTGTCTTTCCCCAAGCTTGAGAAGTTCTAAGATACTATTTTTTAATGAACGTTTCATCCATTTTTCCATACTTCTCCTTCTGGAAGTACAATTATTTGAATATTTGTTTTTCTGATAGGCTCTAAGAGGTCTTGTATCTTTTATTTTCACTGCCTTATTTCTATATTTCTATCTTCCTTATTATTCTTTCTTCCACCTGGTCTGCCCTGCTGTAAGTACTTACTAGTATATTCGTCATTTCATTCGGTTTGTTTTTATATTAATTTCAAATGTTTTGGTAAAGAACTTCTTTAGTTCATTAATTTTATTCCTAATTTCTCTGAATCTTTTTTTGAATTTGAATTTGAATCTCACTGAATTTCTTCGTAACAGCTACTTTGACTTATTTATCAGCAAGATTGAAATAGTATAGTGCTTTTGTGAGAGAACTATCACTTTCTTTCTGTAATGCCTCATTTTCTTGACATTTTATATTGTTTCTAGTTAGGCATTTCTGCCTTTGCATTTGAAGTAGCAAACATATCCTTAACTAAACTTTCATGTCACCTTTGTTTCTTACATTTCACCAAGTTGGTTATTAGAAACCTCCCTTTAGTTTTCCAGTAGTGGCACTAACACTCATGTTTGTTTATTTCCCTTGACAGCTGACTCCAGTCTATTTCTTGAACCTGTTCACTCTCTACTCGAGTTCAGTTTGCTGGCAGACCCACTGAAGAGCTTGTACAGAGTCAACAGCAGAGATGGAGAAGGTATAATTATAACACTTGGTAAATTTGGGGTACATGTTGACCTAATAGAAGGTCCCCAAAAAATGACACATAAACTAAAGGGTGAAATTTCCTGTTAAAATTAATTCCTGTAAAGCAGCTTATTTTTAAAATTCTTAAAATTCTTAAAATCTGCTTCTTTGTATCTTCCCTCACCCCAATCAAAGAGCTCCTGGACATTGCTGGAGAGAAATAGGTTCTCCAATTGTATCCCATCAAACTGGCTTAACTTGGTGTTCTCTTATCATTCTCCCAATGAAGAGGAGTCACCTTCACCAGGTAAATCAATCCCAATCAGCATATTCTTAAATTTGGGTCCATATCAAGAAGCATTTGCTTACTACCTTCATTACAACAACAAAAAAAAATTTGCTTAACTTTTATCTTTCTTTTTTGATATTCTTCAACACTGTGTTGTATTCTCTCTTCTAGATTACTGAATTTCTCCAAATACTCTCTTATGACTCTCTGCCCAATTCTCCATTCACAGGATTCTTGCTTAAGAGCTACTAAAGGGGTCCAGTCAATCTCTCTGGCTTCACATGGTGCCACAGTCTATTGGGAGGCTAATCTTCTACAAGTTATTCTGGAGGAGGATATTTCCCTTGGGTCCCTTGGAGTAAGGTAGAAAGTCCAGAAACCCCAGAAAGGCACTTTTGTTTGTGTATGGCTGTCTAGTGTGATGACTGAAAACAAAAAAATAAAATTTAGAATGTCTTATGCCACCTTGCTACTGATATCTCTCCTCCACTACATGTTTTAGAAACTGGGGACCTTGTAGCAAACAAAGCCCCAACCATTTAATGAGTGCATATTTAAACTGGGCATGGTGGCATGTGCCTGTAAGCTTCAGCCTATGAAGCGGCTGGGGCTAGGGATGGAGGTTCGAGTCCCGCTCAGGGCAACACAATGAGACCTAGTCCCAAAAAACAGCTGGGTGTGGTGGCGCACGCCTATAATCCCAGTTACCTTGGAAGCTGAGACTGGGGATTGCTAGAGTCTGTGGTACCCCAGGCAATATGAGCCTGCCATTCCACAGGCAAAAATAGCGAGACCTAGTCTCAAAAATAATAATAATAATAATAATAATGAGTGCATATTTCAGTTCAGGAAACATGAAAATAAATAAAAAATTGTTTCTGATGTAGAGGTGAAAAAATAAAACAAGGACAAGGAACTGGCTAGAGTTTTATAAATATGATGCTTAGGAAAGACCAGTCAAAGAAATTTATATTTTAGCAGATTTTAAATGAAATGAGAATGTTTATGTGGTTTGTGCATTTTCTGATTTTAAAAAAACCTTCTCCATTCACTGGCCTCAAAAAAAGCATTTTGTATTGTATAATTAGGTTTTGAATGGACTATGTAAATGACCCATATAAAGCAGAAAGCTGAGGTCAAACTTCTTTCTGTTTTACTAATCAATTAGCTGAGTACCAGGTATTGAATAGATTATTGTTTCCCTACTTACCTGCAATAAAACTACTGAAATATTTCAAATTTCCATATATGTATATGTGTATTAGGAGGCTGTGTTTATCATAATATCATTATAACACTGCCCTAAATACCATGACTTAATCTAAGTATTGATATCTAGCAGAACAACTTTATCTGTTCTTTCTCAAAAGCACTTCTGGCTATCGTTAGTCCTTTGTATTTCCATGTACAATTTAGAATTATCAAACTGCTTGAAAACTTCTATTGAAGTTATGATTGGACTAGAGACTAAGATCAATTTGAGGAGAATCAATATATTTGTCCACTCCATGAATGTAATTCATCTCTATTTAAATACTATGTAAATACATTAAGTCAAATTCAAATATTTTAAACACAGTAATAAGGCACCTCTCATTAGGCTTATTCCTAGGTGTCTCATCTGGCTAAAAGATTAGGAACTTCTTTTTCTTTGTTTCTTCTTCTATTTCTTTCCTCCTCTCTTTCTTTCTTTTGCATTTGTATATGCTATATAATATTTTGATTAGTATTTTTGTATCAATGACTGTAATATTCCTTTCTCCTATCAACCTGATCTGTGTTTTGATATCAAGATTATTATTCTCAGTAAATAAGTGGTAAAATGCTGCTTCATTATTTAAGAATAAACATCCTTAAATATTTGTAGAAATCAACAGAAATATTTGGGTTATGTGTATATATTTTAAAATATTAATTTTTTCTTTTAATAGAGCTCTACTGACATTTATTTTTCTTTTGAAATCAACTTTAATTTTCACACACACACATATATATACACCTATATATCTATATATACTGATACATATATATCAGTAGTTAAACTATAATCCTTATTTACCTTCTGTAGGACAACAGATAGAAAAGAAACTAGTTTTCCGCTGAGTAATGTTACTTGGTACTTCATGTTCTCGTTATTTTCAATTTTTTTGTTCAGAATTATTCTTTTAGTAAATTTATTTATTTGAGGTAAAATTGGGATACTCCACTCAGTTATTGCCACCTTAGTGTACCATCACAGTTCCTTATTTTTGTGATCTGTATAAATGATTTATCTTTTTAAATCCAACCAGACAATGCAAGGGAATTTAATCCACTAATATTTCTTATAAATAAATAGTATATATGGGTTTATATTTGTCCTGATTTAATTTTAAAAATACCTATTTTTAAATAAGGCATACAAAATAATATGCTTTGAAGCACTAACATAGAATGAACATCATTAATTCACTGTCATGCTAAGAATTAGACCATTACTACTAGCATTATATTTATCTCCTCATCCTACACTTCTGCCTATACTCTATAAGAGAAATATGATCCCTATACTTCAGAGATAATTATGTCTATAGATATGATCCCACTGTTTTCTTAAAAAGTATTTTCAAATAGGCATATATATTTATATCATATATTATTTTCTCATTTTAACTTCCAAAATAATGTGATATTTTATATAGCTCTGTAGATTTTGTTTATTCCTACCCTCAACATTATTTCAGGCTCATATGCTAATTATAATTCACTAATTTAATTTTGTGTCTATATGGGGAAAATCCTCCCACTCCACTAAAATTTGTCATAGCAGTGATATTTCAAATATAAATATATAAAATTTAACAAAATAACATCATTTGTAACCATTTAAACTTTTATAGAAAAAGATTAGAAACTAATGTGTACAAGGTATTAATGTAATTTTATAAAAAGTTTAAAGGAATACTTCTTGAGTAAAATGTTTGTTGAACTAAAGACTTGCTTGAATTTGTGTTAGCACAGCAAATACATTATTTCTACTTTTGTTTTAAATTCATCTGGATTGATATGAATACTAGAGTAAGTAGTGGCGATTATGAGATAGCTACTTTTTTTCATCTTCATAACATATTCTCCCCAATTACAGAACTGCTATTTACAATGCACAGATTTCAGAAAAGTTACCTGAAGTTATAAATTAAAATAAAGAAATATTGATAAATATTGAAAAGAAATATTTACTATGTACTTACTCATTTTATACCTAAAAAACATTCCTGTGTTAAGTAATACCTATCAGCAGATGAGAATGTTGAGATTTTGGTGTGTTATACAAAAGCATAGACAATACGTAGCAGAGCAGGCAAAAATCACCTTTATAATAATTGCTGCCTGTTTTTTTATTTTAGAATTAGCTTAAAATAAGATAATTCTTCCTAAAAAACATTCTGGACACAGGAGTCTTTACATATACATACACACACAGAAAAAAAAGCACACAATTTGCAAGATGTTCTCAAATACTTTTCAGTTTCTTCTCTCAGAATATGACAGTTATCATAAACTTGATGTGACCCCTAGTACAACAAACTTATATAATCCTGAATCTGAATTTTATAGCATAAATGTAAGCAAAACATTTGGATCTCAATCAAGAGTTATTTGACTAAATCAATGCATGGACTATTTAATATTTTTAGACAGGTGACTTACTTTTTGGCCAACTTCATTTTTTTCACCTTTTCTTCAGCATGTTCATCTGATATACCCACATGACATCCTAATGCCAGTAAAGTCCTGGAAAACAAAATAGAAATTAACTTTACCTATGTCCAGAATAAACCAACATAATAGACTGGTGTCAGGTTTAACAATCCACCTTGCATGTAGAAAATTTTGCTATTGACAACAGGAAAATATTTATTCATGAATTATTTATTGCTGAACGAGTAAGACACTAAAAATTAAATTTTATATATATATATATGAAAAAGTAAGTTTTCCTCCAAATCCACCCTTATTATCCTGTTTCTTTCAATAAAGCAGTCTTCCTTACATTCATGTTTCTTTCAATAAAGGCAACATCAACGACCAAGGGTTCTTGAATACTTACTAGACTCTATGCATATACTAAAACAGATGTGTTCCTCTGTGTGTGTGTATTTGCTGATTTTTATCTTATACACAGGACACATACTTCTCTGCATTTAATTATCTAGATTTTACAACATAACTGATAGACAATTGCTGCATAAGACCCTGTGGTAACCTAGTGATTAACACCTTCACGGACTGACCAGCCTGTTGTGGACTAGAAGGGTGAAACATTTCCCAGGGAGATCCTTGTCAGCTGTGTTTATTGACCAAGCCACTCCCTACTCCCTGCTCCCTATTCCTATCTCCTTGCTCCAGAATACCTCTTTTTCCTGGAATGTCTCCTTGCCCTGGAATATCTCCCTGATCACCCTGGGAACTGCACCCATAGAAATAGCTATCTAATAACAAACTAGCTTATGAAGACAATACATGTCTTAGATTTCACCCTTCTTTTGAATTGAATTCTGTAACTATAAAAGATACTATCTTACAATAAACATTGCTGCATGCCTGCTTTCTGTTTTCTGCATGTAGTCATTTGCCTTTAAGATTTTGGGTAGGAATCCCTCCAACACATGCTCGGGCCTGGGTTCACTAGACACCCACAGACAATACAATTCTGATAAACTCTTTTTTCATATAAAGCTGGTTCACTTTTCAACAACTTCTAAATGTTGATTAACTGAACACGTCATAATTTCTTTTTTTACCAATTCTCTGCTTAGTCTTTTGTTATTACCAATAAAGCTAAAATGAGTAATCTCCTACATTTAATATAAGAATACTACACCCTTCATCAGCAATACATTTCTAGTCATGTAATTACTGGGTAAGAGAATATACATTTTAAAGTTTGACAAATATTTGCCAAAAGTCTGTTGAGTTAGTAATAATTTACATTATCTGCTTCCCATACACTTTCCAATAATTACAAAGCCAGTTGATGTGTCAGTTATTAGGTTAAGAGGATATCTGGTAATTATAATTTTCTTTTTTCATAGAATAAGTATACTTGAATATTTTTTATTATGTTTAGGAGATAGCTGCATTTCATTTTTTATGTGAACAGATTCTTTGTTCCCTTTTCTAATAGATTTAGATTGTGTTGATTTTAGAAATTCTGCAAATGTCTAAGAGTTGCAAATATGTTTTTCTAGTTTGTTGTCTTTTCACTTTCATTCTGGTATTCTTTCCATGCAGAATTTTAAATATGGATTTATGTAAGTACATTTTTCATCTTTTTCTTTGACGCTGTCAGGGCTTTATGTGCTAGTTAAAAAGGGATATTCCATTCATAAATTTATTTGAAGGAAATGCCCAGGCCTTTTTTGGGGGGGTGGGAGGTTGGGAGGTTTAGTAGCAGGGCAAAGGGAAGATATGTGATTTAAGGGAGAGATTTACTTCTTTTTTTTCCAGATGGATACCTAGTTCTTTGCAAAAATTTTTACTGATTTAAAATATTACCATTATCATTTACAAATCTCCCGTTTGTATTATTAATCATTTTATGGACTTTCTAGCCTAGAAAAATCTCATTTTCACACGATAAGTTCAAGAAGGCAAAATTAGATTTCAGATTGGAAATTGAAATTTGTGAAAGCTAATATATTACCATCTAAAAATATATTGGGTTATATGGCCATAATTACAATGTAATTTTAGAATATTTCTAATACCCCATCAGCTTCCTTGAGGCTGTTTATAGTTATTCTTTACTCCAATCACCAAAACAGCCACTAACCTACTTCCTAACTTGATAGATTTCCTTTTCTAGACATTTCACATAAATAGACTCAAAAATATGGAATATTTTGTGACAACCTTCTTTGCATTATCACAGTGTTTTAAAGTTTAAACTTTAAAACAGTTCATTGTGTTCAAAATAGCATTTTATTGTGTTTTAACTGATGAACAATGTTCTATTGTATGGTTATATCACTGTGTATTTAAACATGTAACAGTTGATGAACACTTAGAGTTCCCAGTTTGTAGTTATTAGTATAATTCTTCCATGAACACTTCTGTGAACATTCATATATGTCTTTGTATAGATATATGCTTTTATTTTCCTTAGGTAGATACACAGGAGTACAACTGCTAGACTGTATGTTAAACGCATGCTTAACTTTTTAAGAAACTGTCAAATTCAAAGTATAAGACACATTTTACATTCTTACCAATAAGAAGAACATTAAAAATCCATGCTCATGCTGAATCACCTCTTAACTCAAAATAAAGAATATTCTGGAATAACCTTTTGCTTATTTAGTTGACACTAAAGATTTAAGTGAAAAAAACTGGTATCTTTGCAATAATATATATCGTAAAATACTGAACTTCTATCATACATACAGTGATAGGGTTTTATCAGAATTATATAATTGAATTCTCACAAAAATTTGATAAAGTAAATGCATTTTGAACCCATTTCACTGATGGAAGGAAACTGAAGGCTCAGAAAATCTAAACTGCCTCTGAAGGACCCTGATCATCCAACTTCAGAGCCAATTTTCTTTAACTGCTCTGGTCCCAACCAACTAAATGAATAAAGGAAAAGCAGTGAAAGCACTATGTTTTCTCTAATGTAGAATTGGACATACCACATAGAAGTCAGGTTTTTCCTCTGAAATTTGAGTTTTAAAAGAAATATCATCACAAAACTATTAAACTATTCGCTTATAAGAAGTCATCAGCATGCACATCAATAATAGTACCGTGGTCTATGTAGTTTGATCACTAATCAACCACCAGAGCCATTAGGAATGAGTTTAGATGCATATTAGATTAACTGCAGCAGTCAAAGTTTCAACATATTAACTATAAATATGAAGATACTTTAGCGCTTCCTAGGATTTGCTCTTTGCAATAGCAAACTTAGCTGTCAATCACTAAAATAATAAGGGATATAATACAAATTTAAGTAAATTATCCTAGACCATGACCTTTCAGTAAGAGATTTCATTGTAAAAGATGGGCAAATGATAACCAGCTGTAAGTTACTAACCTAAATGTACAGGCATCACATTAAGACTACTAAGAAGAACAGGAGTTATTGAATTTGAAGCATACAGGACATGACATGCATTTTACATTCCTGATTACAGGCAAGCTTTGTCATATTTTACTTTCAGCAGGCTATCAAATAACCTAATTTTCTCATTTTCCTTTCCCTTTTTAGTTACCAGTAAAACCTAAGTTACCACCCCATGTTTCTGTTTCCATAGTTAATACTGTATCTTTGAAGATATATATCTGAACCAAAATACAGAATTCAGAATAGTGCTTAGTTTTATGTTCTGGGTTCTTAGTGAAACCGTTTTAATTAAAATAAATCCTTTCACTTAATAAGATCAAAGCAACTAAAAAGAAAAAAACTACTATTCCAAATCCAATATAGGCATGTATTAGTATAAGTGACCTATTTGAATATGTCATATTCTACAGACCATCAAGGGTGGGAAGGGAACCAAAAAACAATATTTTTGGGATTTCTTTATATTAAAATTTTGAAATTATCTTTTCTTCCTTTATACTTTATACCATCTCATTCTTTCATCTGCAATGTTAATTGGCAGGTTTCACAAGAACAATTGGTAAAGTTACAGAAATGCATATCTGCCTTTACAAGATCATAAACAAATAGTCAACAGTAGGTTTATCTCAAAGCGTATTCCTCAGACATGTGGACCCAAGGTGCTCTCTGATAAAAAGGTTTCTATGGCTAAATAAGCCTAGGAAGTATCATAAATGAAAGTCATCCCATTTTAGTTATTCACAGACTGCAGTAACTTTTAAATTCTCAAAAGTGTATCAATAAAAATAGAAAATATTTTATTTCAGCATCTTACAAATACTGGACCAGAGTTGAAACTGAGGTAAAGACTTTCATTTTTTTAAACTTAAACTTTCTTAAACTTAAACTTTCTTTTATTTCTAGCACATCATTGTCAGAATCTCTGATAAGATACAATAAAAATGGAGATAATTAAAATTTCAAAAATAAAGAACATGGAAAATATAAGCCCACATTTCTTAAATTATGAGATTAAACAGGTATAAAATTTATCTTTTACATTGTTCAAATATTTTCTAAATGTTTATTTTTTAAATGTTGATTTACTTGTTGTAAGACAATAACTGAGTCCACAACCCATCCTCAGACAACATTCACAGTAGGACTGCATCTGATCACAGAATCTTTATTTTCTATTATTCCCATAAACATCTGTAGACTTTTCTTTGGGAAATACTTATGTAAATCATAAAGATACAAAATAACAGGGAAATTCAATTAACAAATATTAAAGCAATCCATCAATGTATTATGAAAAGTTCTAACCAGAATTAAAATAAATTCATAGAAGTATTAAAATATAATTCTCTAATAAAGTTCTCCCTTTCCCCCATTTTCTTGTTACTTTCAAGTAAGGCAGACTTGAAACAAGGCTAACATTAAGAAACTTACTTTAGGGTTTCAAGGGACATCTGCAGATTGTAATTGCGTTCCTGTTCAGGCAGCTTGGAGAACTCCACCAGACACGGGTGTTGTCTCTTATTGTCATCTCTAACCTGAAACAGAACAGGAAAGTGCATATAATAGTCTAGTGCAGACATGAGCAATAGTAATGCAATTGTGAGGTGGAAAGTACAGGGGTAAAACAAAGAATGAAAATCCAGATTCACCCCAATAAAGCTTACTCTAATCTGGCAAGCACTATTAATGTTCAACTACAGTGGTAAAACCTGGCACTAGGTGGGCTTCCTGTTATTTTCCATCATGCCCCCAGAATCCATGCTTGTTCTACTCTAACTATTTGGCCCCCATCAGCTCCTTCCAAAATTTGCTTTATGTCTTACTTTCTCATTGAGGTTTACCCAACCCACCTTTGTTCTACTATACTCTGCACAGCCAACTCTACTCTCATCTTTTGCCCTCCATAACAATTACTACCTGTTAACAGACCAGATTCTTACTGACTGGGTTACTGTTTATCTCCCTGCATTAGAATGTAAGACCAAAAGAATATGGGTTTTGAGTCTTTTGTTCTTTGAGATATACTCAGCACCTAACATACATGGCACGTGGTAGACATTTATCCAGTTTTATAAACCAAATAAAATCTATGTATGAAGGGCATGGTGGTAACTTGGTTTAAAAGTGTAGTCTTGTTCATGGAATTATAATCAAACTGACTAATGGCATCAAATAGCACCATGAAGACACACTCCAGTTCTTTGCATGGTTTGTTTTTCATTTCACTCACTGTAAGTTACTTCCTGCTCTCAATTAATCATTCCACTACTTTAACAAAATCAGTCAGCATAACACTGATATCTTCTTACTGATCCTTGAAATTGTACATAAGCAATCAGACTAAACTAAATGCAGGATTTTAGGAATAAATTAATGAAAAAGATGTTCTGTCTCTGTATTAGTAATTAGGTTGATAATCTTCTTGGAGACCTAAATGACACAGGCGTTTCTGCTGTGGGGGCACCTACATAACAGTCATTTGCTGTCAGGGAATAAATTACTCCATGGGAATAATTATCAGGTTCCATAAATGCCACATAAAAAGTATGTAAACACAAGCAAGGGTATTTTTCAGCCCCAGGGAGTCATCAAATGAAAAATAAGATATTTATTCTTTTCTTTCTAGTGATCATTATAAATGAACAGAACTTATCCAAAAGCATATATTATATATACTTAGTTGAATATGTGATTGTGAAAATGAAAGGTAGAGGTATCAAATTTAAAACTAATTCTAAATACAGAGGAATGTATCCAACTGGTGAAAATCTATTACCCATTTATGCTAAGTTCTATCCCCCCCATTCTCTCCTGACAGAATAACTGACACTCCCATCCTCCCAGTGTCCCAGTTAATCCAGAAATTTACCCAGATTTCCTTTCCTCTCTTGCCTATATACCTAAACTCTCAAACACTTTCTGCAATCATTTGCTCTGTCTCCACTTTCAGACACACAAAGTTGGGAAACACATGGTTCTCATCTGGGTCCCCTGAAACCTCCCATGACTCTCTTCCTTTCTCCAAGCTGTACTTTCATACTAAATGTACAACTTCTTTCTAGCACATAGATTTAAACTTAGAACCTCCCGCCTAAACATTCTTCAAACTCTTCAACCTCCCCCTCCTTACCCAAATAAACCATATTCTATAAAAGCCCGATGGAACAAGTTTCTTGTCTGCTTGGTCAGACTCTCCACCCTATTCCTTCACATGGCTAGAGTCTTGTTCTTTATCCTCTGGCAATGTCTAATCACTGAAAGGTTATTGTAAATATCCTGTTTGCCCTACTTCCCTGCTCATACACATGCTGGGACCTCTGCCTAGAATACTCTTCATGATTAGTTAACCTGTTCCAGGTGTCTTAGATCAAAATTTTACGTCCTCCTGAAAGCCTTCCCAGGCTTCCCAAGAGAGATCTAAATATCCCTTCTTTATTCTGTTAGTAGCTTTTAGTTTGCTATTGCTTGTATGTTTACTACTCAATTAAATTGAACATTCCTAAAAGGCAAACTTACTAAACATTGAAGTTTTTGTTTGTTTGTTTGTTTTAACTTTGAGGCTCTATTTACTAAGTACAAGGCCAGGCAAATGGTAGGCAAACAATAAATGTTAAAGAGACAGAAAAGTGCATAAATGTATCTGCCTGATGTTATTCCATAAAATAAAGCTGATATGCTTGTGAATACATATCCCAAAGTTACCAAAGGAAAGTAGAAGTTTTCTGGGAAAAAGGAGAAAAACACACACACTTATTCAACTGAGCATATTAAATTGTTACAGCACATTGAAGACTCTTCAAGCACATTTGACACTCTTCCAAATTTGATCTTCTGATAGGATACCAGGAGCTATGCTATCCTAGGTTAGTTCCATTAGTAAACACCTGAGCACATGTCTCTCACAAGGGAACATGCAAGATGGTAAAGCCATAGCTGTTGACCAAATGTTTAGCCACTACCCTTAAGGTGCAAAAAGCCCAGTAGTACCGAAATCAGGCTGGGATCAGGTAAACGATAACCTGTAGTGGCCATGAAAGGCTGACTGGGAAGCATGGTGTTCTCCGCATCTGGAGGATGATTTTAACACTAGCAGCAATAGGAACTATTGTACTGACTTGAACTGAATTTAATGAGAACAGATAATAATGAAACTTTTTCTTTTCCCCATGTTTTTAAAAAGGAGAATATAACTATGAGTTTACTGCAGAATGTGATCCTTTAGAGGATCTCCTAAGTCTGTAGTAGAGATCATTTTTCTTGAGCATAAGCCCAGTACACAAGTCCTGTCGTCCTTTTATGGGTCCATTTGTATAAAATCTTGGCTCTCTAATCTGCAATCAACTTTCCCCTCATCTTGGATCTTACGGTGCTATTTCTCTGGAAATGGACAATGTACACATTTCTTATATCTCTGTTCTCACTGACTTTAAGTTGTCTTTCTTTTAGTATGTATACATTTCTTTGATATCCAGAAGTCAGTGAATACAGCATAAAACTAGGCACTTAATAAGTATTTTTCTGATTTGAAATCTATTAGTAAATTAGTGAAAATATTCCACTTGCAGTGAAAAATAGTGCCAGGCTAGAAGCTAGAGATTATGGTAACCAGTGCCAGGACCTCTGTTTACTAGCTCTGTGACTTCTACCAAGGCATTTAACAACAACTGTAAGTTATGCCACTATTGGAAAAACTTAAATAATAACACATAACTGAGTGTGCTGTCATGAAAATTTAAGTAAATAAACTATGAGAGTGCATGTGAAAAGGCAAGGATCTAAATAGATAAACATTACAGAAAGTAGGAAGATCATTAATATTACCACTAACACTAATAATACTTGTGCTTTATTCAAAGATCAATACATTAATTAGACTGGGTTGAATAAAATCTTTTCTATATGCAGTCAAGTATAAGAAAGTGTTACAATGTTTAATATAAAAGTGAAACTGCTGTCATGTTCCTACTGAAAAGTGATGTGTGCTACACTGATATAGAAACTTGTTTATTACTATTCATCAATTTAAATTTTGTTGACAAGCTAAAACTGAAAATCTTTAAAGTTGATCATTGGGAAAGTTATGTATTCATTATGTCTCAGCTCTTTTACTTGTGAAACCAACTGTGAACACTGGCCCATGGGACTCACACTGCTGCTCACAATGGAAATAAAGAAAGTGGATCCATCCAAGAGAAAAAGGAAAGTGACTTCTTTCTTACCTTTTTCAATTTTCACTTGAAATTTCAATGATAATTTTTTTCTAAGAGGTTTAGAGATCAATGTGTATTGCCTGAATAGGCTAATCGATTTAAAAATACAACTTTCAGCCTAAAGATTGATAATTTTTCAATTGTTCAGGCAACTATACCATTTTTCAGTGAACCTGTCGATAAATGTCACTCCCTTTAGTCAAGAAAAACTTCTCCAAAAATAATGTGTAAAGGGGAAAAAAAAATCAATCTAATTGACTCACATCACCACCAAGCAGAATGAGAAAAAGTTAAGTTTTCAAAAAGATACATTAACAGAATTTAAAAATAAATTCCAAAATTATTTACCGGACCATACTGCCAGCCAAGTTCTATTTTATTCATAACCCAGAGTTCATGGATATTCTCTGCCAATTTTTCTCTTATCCTTTCTAGGTGAGGAGGCAGCACAATCTAGAATTTAAAAAGATATGCATCAGAAACAAATGCAACAGAACACAATGCTAATTGTCCTCACTGTCAATTGGACTAAATACACCATTCATGTAATCATAAAACTAGTTCTAAACCTAGTATGAACTAGTTATATTACAGTTACATTCTTAGAGAACTAAGTATCTAAATATCCATTAGGTAAATATTGGAACTTTTTTAGTAGCTTAGATTTCCAAGTTAACTTATAAACAAAAATTAGTAATAGAAAATAGAGTGGTAGACAACAACTATTAAGATATTTGAATAGATGTAGAATAACTATATAACTATGTAGGATAAATAGTGCTCACTACTTAAAAAGAAAGATCATCCCAAAGGTCTCTTTTTTTCAAATAATGTTTATTGAGGTATCTTACATCATTGTCTCTGCTTTCACCCCCAAATTCTTAAACCAAACTGGCCAATATCTGCAGGTCAGAATGAAGGCAATCAGCACCCCTAAGATAATCCATTGGCTTTTGGCTCTACCAATGTCTAACTGTACTGATGTGTGCTCCCTTTAACTCTGCTGTCGTTAGTTTTAGATTTTTTCCAAATTGGTAGGGGTCAGGGGGGCAGGATCTTTATGTATTCCCATTAAAAAGAGGACATTAACAGCCTTCACGAAGAACACAAAATATTTTCACAGTGATACTTATATGTTGCTCCATAACTAGTCCCACAACAATCAGAACAGGAAAATGCCCCCTATGTCTATTGATAAGGCAAGAAGCAGGTTATCGTTGCTTCTTTCCCTTCAAATGAAGAGTAGAAGTATTCTAGGTCTCACAAAATCCTAAACGTGTTACCACCGCACAATCCAATTGTCCATTTCACTCGTTTCTATATTCTCCATTACATTTACTGGTAAATTTGGAAAGTACTACACATACCCAGCTATCTAGCATAATACAAATTTAATTTTAACAATGAACAAAACATGCCTGTTTAATATTACTATATAATAAAAATATCTAACATGGATAAAAATAGGGTGCAAGGAATTAAACACATGCTTGCTAAACTGTGGCTTCTACAGCCTGATATTAATTATACTTTAGAAAGCTTAAGGCACCTGGCTGGTATCCACAGGGATTGGTGTGAAAGCGGCTTGTGTCAGCGGAACTGTAGGGCCCAGTAAGTCCCGTGTGTAAGTTCTCTCTTGCTTGTATTCTCGGCTATGTTCCACTTTCAACTTTTCTTTTGGAAGAACAGCTTCATAACAAGGTGCATATCCAGGTGGAGGTAGGAATTTAAATTCTCCATGTCTCCCCCCAAGCAGAAAGCGTACCCTAAAAAGAATGAAATCAGGATTAATTAATTATATCTTTGTAAAAATTTATTAGTAGACAAAAGAATGATTGCTCACAATCAGCATTTTCTCCACTAGACACTATCATAATATTTTTACCTTAGAGTCTGGAGTCTCTAATCATAGAAGGCTAGGTCATATTAAATTTGTTAATGGAGCAACAGAAACTTTTTTTTCATCCAAGAAATAACAAAAACATGTGTCTCACTTCCCATGTGGATGAATTACCTATACATAGGTAGTAATTGGTCACATAATATTTCAAGTTATCCAAATAATCAAAAGAGAAAGAGTTTATATGATTCAAATATCTAATACTTGCATGTGATTGTCTAAATAAAAAGAAAAGCAGAAGTCAATTTTAAGTTTAATTTTCAAATGAAATTCCTTTGAGGAAATGTAGACAGCTACACTTCCTTTTGCTAAAGAAAATAACTATATTATTAATAATATTCAACAACAGTAATAGAATATTTTTTAAATCATATTTATTATTTTAAAAAGTTCTACATGGTTCTGTTCAGTATTACCAACACCATTTGTCGAGAAGACTTTCATTTTTCCACTGTATGATGTTTATTGCTTTTATATAAATTAACTGTACATGTACATGTGAACTTTTTTCAGGGCTCTCAATTCTACTTCAATGTCTATGCATCTAATTTTTATATTAAAACTTCAATGTTTTGATTGCTATAGTTTTATAGTATAGTTTGAAGACAGGGTATAATATTACCTGCTTTTTTGTCAGAACTGCTTTGCCTATGTTAGGTGGCCTGTGATTCCATAGAAATCACTGTAACATTTACTCTATCTCTTTAAGGAATATCACTGAAACTTTGATAAGGAGGACATTGAATATGCATTTTCTTTGGGTATGACTGCCATTTTAACAATGCTATATTTTTCAATCCATGAGCAAGGAATAATAGTGTAAGAAAAACTAGACAACCACATGCAAAAAATGAAACCAGACTATCTGACATCATACACAAAAATTAACTCAAAATGAGTTAAAGGCTGCATTTAAGAACTGAAACCAATAAAATACAGAGATGAAAGCACAGGCAATGTACTTTGAGACTTCAGTTTTGCCATTAGGAATTAGATTATAATGGTAAGGAAAGCAAAAGTAAAAATAATCCAATAGGATTACATTAAACTGAAATCTTTCAATGCAGCAAATGAAACTTGTTAAAATGAAAGGCACCCCTATCGAATATAAGAAAATATCTGCTACACCATACATCTAACAAGGAGCTAAATTCCAAAATCAACAAAAAACTCATACAACTCAAAAGCAAAAAAAAAACAATTTTAAAAATGGACAAAATGAAAAAGATATTTCTCCAAAGACATACGGATGGACAACAGATACATGAAAACATGCTCATCATCATTTATCATCAGGGAAATGCAAATCAAAACCACAATGAGATACCATCCTACACCTGTGAGAATGACCCATATTAAAAAGATCAGAAACACGTATTAGAGAAGGTGGGGAGAAAAAGAAACTCTCCGATACTGTTGATGGAACTGATGCAGCTTCTATGAAAAATAGAATGGAGGGTTTCAAAATATTATAAATAGATCTAATATATGATTTTTCTACTCATTATTAGTGGATAGAAAAAATATGATATATAAACATACATATGCGCACATGATGGAATGCTATTTTGATATTTAAAAAAGGATGAAATTATGCTATTTCCAACAACATGGGTAGAACTGGAGGGGAGTATGTTTAAAAAATCAAAAGAAGATATACACAGATATATGTTGGATGTATACACACAAACATACACACAAAAATATTGGAGGAGTTCACTAATATGAAAAATATAAAAAACTCAATCAAAATAAAGCCAACTAATCAGTGCAAAGTTGAGGCTAGCAGAGGTTGTCAATGTTGAAATTTTCCAACATTCCTCCATAGGAATGTTTGTGTTAAAGGAGGTCCGATGGATTATGGTGAAGAATTATCAATGCTTTAGTGATGAGTTTGATGGGGGAAGAAACATCTAAAAAAAATGAGACTACACCTGTAAGTCAAATACAGTAATGCAAACCAATGTTACTTTTTAATCTTAGTTACACTGAATGACATTTTTTGAAACATAGATAAATAATACTGATTTGTTACAAAACAGTTTCAAATTTTCATTTTCCTTACAATTCTTTTTTAATTTTGTTTTTATTCCAGGACAATAAATACAAAATTTAATAAAAAAAAAAAAGAAAAAAGTGCAGAAAACAGAAACAGATTCTTACAGAAAAAAAATGATTTATAAACATATCATAAAAAATTTATACATGGGTAGCAAATATTTCATTATCATTATATCCCTTCCTCAATATAATGTCTGTGTCTATTAAGTATTCCTGTGAGTACAGGGAGAGCTACCATCTCTCCCTGTTTCTGTGAAGCTGTGTAGAAGAGCAAACCTAAAAGAATAACCAAAACTAATGGATGGTCAGAAAGAAAACTGTTCTCATTAAGCAGATATGATGTTAATATGGTATCTTCTTTCACAATAGACCATTACTTATTAAAGTTTTCTTGGTCAAACCTAAGAAATTATCATTTATGTTTCTTCTTCCATATGCTAATATCTAAACGCAAAATGCTCAAGGAAACTATGTTGGTCAAGCAGACAATTCACAAGTATACCAAGAAACAAAGGGCAACATAGATAGGGAGCCATCTTGCTCAAAAATAAAAATAACTTTATTTTGCATAAATAATAGCAGTTGGAGTGATGTCATAGAGTTTGAGGTAGGGTGGAAAATGTGATGAAAATAAAAGTAAGACGATTGAAATTAAACAAGGAAGTGTCATTTGTTCTTGAATGAAAAAGTGAACTTAACAAGACTTGAAATATTTCAGGGCACTGGTTTGAGGGAAAGTTAGCAGACTGCCCACCTTTAAATAGTAGAATATGTGGACAAAGTATTCAGCCTCCTGAGATTCAACCAAGAATCTCAATTTGAGGAACAGGTAAAATGCCTGGTGGCCAGACTCCCAGGAGTCAAAGAGAAGGTTAGTGAAGAAGGGTCATGACTGATGCAGTCTTCTGGTAAAGCACAAAAAGTGAGAAGGAAACAGACCAAAAACATAAAAATACTAACTTTATTCCTGCAGAGAAACTCACAACTGGAAAGAAGAGGCCATCAATGTTGAAATTTTCAAACATTCCTTGAACAGGTTGTCCATTAATTCGGAATGAGATGCTTGGGGCACTCAGATCTAAACAGCAACTGATGACATCATCAGTTCGCAGCAGATGTTGGTTTGGTGAACTTACAGTACGAGCAATACAACCTGGTTGGGGGAGGGGACATTAAAAAGATAATGTACTTTTAGCTCAGAGAATCTTACTCAGAGCCAAAGTCAACGTGACAAATCAACATAGAACACTAGAATTGCATAAATCTTCAATGATGTAAACATCATGTCAAATCCTCTGTCCAAACATGTTGCCTTTTTATAAAAGCCATGTTGCTGACTTTCTTCTAAAATGAACCAATATGCAGAAATGTCTACGTGTAAACAAATGGCATTTGACACAGAAATCATCTTAAAACTGATAATACAATGCAATTAGAGGAAAATTTCCAGAGTTCAAATAGCTACATTACCTCCTACTACTTACATGACCAACAAAAAATTAGTTAACCTCTCTAAACCTTGATTTCCTGTAAAACAAATGTTATCACCTTGTAGAGTTTTTTATGACTAAATTAGTATTCACAAACACATGGAATCTCAAACAAAACAGGTATTTTAAGTCTAGTTCTCTTTTCAAACACTAAATGCACTTTATTTTATAAAATAAAAATAGGTAAGGATAATTAAAGCAAAACATGTGATCATGCACTTCTACACTGTTTATTAGTGAAAAATATATACCATTTAATCGATTGCTGTTATATAACTTATTTCACAGATCTTGGGTAGATTCTTAAACACAGTCAGGAACAGTTTGAATCTTGAAAATGATGTCTGAGAAATATCTTTTCTTGCTGTGGCCAACTCATGACCTAAACTAATTCCTTACTATATCAGAATTCCTTTGCAAGTTAATTGTATGCCACCAGAGAAAAGAAAATGTTAAGTTTCTTCCAAACACGCGTATTCACAAATACAAAACATACAAAATTTCTCATTTTCAGCAAAGACAAAAATAGGACTCAAGATATAAGTTTTGCATCTTTTATAACACCTTATTTCTAGCATGCTAAGATTTTTTGCGAAGAGCAGATTTGAAATGCCAATAGTAGAATATATCCACTACTAAAATGTGTGCATTTTTATTTTGCCAATGTTCAAATCTGCAACAATAAATTAAATATCTACTGATTTTCCTAAAATTCCCAGGAGATAATGGAATTTTTTATACATATAAATGCCATGCAGCTACAGTAGAAGATATATATTCTTATTTTCATCAAGATCTGTAACTGATAATATGTTATTATACAGATACTATAATACACATAAATTGCTAAGAGATATTATTATACTATTGCTAATGAATACCTAAAGTTACCATGGTAAACAGTTTTGGAATACCCGAAACAAGCAGATAAGATCACAAGGCCCTTTGCTGTCCTGGCACTCACATTGTTGAACCCATTAGAAGCATTTTCAAAAAAGGGGGAAAAAAAACATTTTCAGATTTCATTTATATCAGCTCAGATCAAATCCATATGGGAATTTACATTATATTTCTTTCTGTATTAGCAAGAAAAGAAGATAGCAACATCTGCTTTACAGGTTCAGATCACTAGCTTATATCCATCTTCCCTCTACCCTTTTATTATTCCATATATCTGTATTTACAACCTCCAAAAACACCAAAAGTCTTCATACTCTTGGCCCTTACAACCATCTGGGGTTTGAACTCTAAAATCCAAGAATGCATTCACAGAGGGGGAAATGTAAAAACACTGTGCATAGTTTAAACTGGAAAGAAGATATAACTCAAAATCTTTACTGATCAGACAAATTCTGCTTCAAAGAAACATCTCCATACTTCAATTATCTAAAAAGGTCAAAAGTATTAGCTCTACCCCCAGAATCACAGATACATACTTTTACTTCTTCTTCAACCAGTAAAGAGAAAGGAAAAATAGGATATTATCTGAATTACTATGAATTTGACATTGGTAAATCAGCAAGTCAATTAGTTTAGATTTATCTTTGTTGAATACAACGCTAACATAAATTCAGTGGAATATTAAAATAGATCACAATGCTGAGATAACACAGCCTTTCACTGCCAGTATAAGATGCAAAATTTCTTGCTAATTACATTCAAGTATTTACTCTAAACATGAAAATTCGAGATGATTTTTTTTTCTGAAATCTCACAACCTACTGTCCTTTCTGTGATATTTCACGAGCTCACTGAATCTTTTGTTGCTGTTCTTATTGTTCAATTTAACATATATTTTGCCATGGAAAACAAAATGCACACTTTCAATTTCACAAGCATTTGGTTATTTCCATAAGTTGAAAGAAAAAGCTTCTAACTCAATGTTACTATGAAACTGGTGCAATGGCAAAATATGGCAAGATAATCTGAAGTCATTCATCATTCTTTTGTCAGATTAATCCTTTCCCTCCAATTTGTATATAACGAATTGACATATTACATTCATTCACCTGAGTACCCATTTGCTATGGACGGTTACTAAAAGGTAAAGACAGGATAGTAGTATCATAAGTGTTAGAGTTAAGATGCATTATAATAGATATCAGTCCTATTTTATGTCGGTAAGGTCTCCAAAGTTAGTGTTTTGCTCTTGTGTATTCAGTGGGACAATTTAATTATGCAAAAATTTTATTATGCAATTAATAAATAATATTAATTGACTGCAATTACAGTCAAACCTGGAGAGTACACTTATGTATAAAAGACAACCCTTTCTACTGCCTGGGCCTAACCCCAGTCCCCAGTGATTAGACTAGATAACCAAAAGTCATCTCTCCTACACCACTGCATTATTGATACTGAATTAAGGAAAATCTCAGTAAGTATTATTTTTGGATACAACAACATGGAGTGCTTTTATTATAAACTCATTATCATAACTATTAGTTAAATTAATTTTTTAATCTATCTTCATAAATTTTTAGACCTATAAAACACTAATAAGCAAATATTACTTCATAAGAACCAAGGTCAGGTGACTATTCTCTATATGTAAATATGTTACAAAATAAAAAGAGAACAATATATTAAATGCACTTTCATGTATAAAGGATATGTCTGCAGACTCCAGATGAAATTCAATAGCTAAAAAACATTTACACCATAAAGAGCTAAACTTTTAAATGATGCCAAACAAAATACATGTTTTCATAAATCAGACATTTAAATACCCATTACTCATTTTGAATACTCAGTTATCAAAGTCAAATAATGGTAGTTGGTGAAATAAACTAAATATTTATTTTAAAACCTTCTACACTTCCAAAACAAAATCATTTGATTGTAAACTGACTCATCAAAACAGACTTTACAAATTACTGATCCTAACAAATATATTAAGTAGATGTTAGTCCATTTCTTCCAATTATTTTCAAGGGTTTGTTTTTGGTTCACTTTTTTTAATAGTAGAGCAAAGTTTTCACATGCTCCAATTAAAATAAGTAGGAAACACAAGTTTTTGCAGTTGATTCATGAATCAGAGAGTCACATTTAAATACATTATTCTTAAGCAATACAGTCTCCGGGAAATGTACAATAATTTTAAGTTTCCATATTTCCCTAGTCAAGTTTTGCTTCGTATTTAATAGTTTCATTATTTTAATGTTCAATATTAAGTGAACCAACAGCTTTCAGAAGTACACAGCACTGAAAAGATGTCCTTCAATGTTAAAAACACAGAGCACTCTCACCTGACCATAGATGAAGGCCATCAAATCCATAGGAAAAGAGGTCATCGCCAACACCATTGCCACCCCACTCTTCACCCCCTCCAGGGTAAGGAGAATACCCTTCTGTGGAAGCCCAGCCCACTCGCAGATGAGTTGCTTCAGCTGTCACAAATGGCTCTGTGTGGTCCACCATCAATTCATAGTACCATTTCTTATATTGAGCAGAACCTTCACTGACACCCAGAAAAATATTGGGTCTCATGCTTTAAAAAGATAGGAAGAACACTTAAGAAAATCCAGAAAAACTTATTTTTCAGATTTACATTTATTTACATCTTGCTGTTTTGAATAATAATCTGTTTTCTCCAAATGTAACACACACATGTAGATATGTTCCCATAACTATGAAAATATTATTATAATAATCACCACTGAGGTTATTAAAATTAGATTAATCTTTACACTTTCTGAGATCATTTCTTTTAACTTTGAGGGATCATTGTTATAATTAGCTAGTCTTACACTTTATATATAGGGTTATATATAATCATCAAAAATATATATCATATTATAAAAATATAATTTTATATTAGATTAGGTGAGCCTTACCACTAACATTGAGTAATGGGGCTGGTTCTCCAAATTATTTGCCAATATAATAATTTTCCTCATTGGCCTTCAGATTCATGGTTAAGGTAAGACAGTATAGTAGGTCTTAGAATTAGTGGTTTTATTATTAACTCAGGAAATATAGACATTGTGTCACATATGGCATGTGGTTGAAGCAAGTCCTGTTGTTAATAAGGAAATGAAGTGATTTATCAACTTTGTTATTCTCTATACTTTCTCTGTGAACAGAATTTTTAATTGCAGTTAACTGCTTTTTACAAAGAGATTTAGATTATATGTAATATGAGGGGCCAGTGAAAGTCTAGGAAAATACTTATTAATTGCAAGTTCATTGTATAAATTATAAAGGAAGTTTTAAATCAAACCTGCTTAAAAGATAAACTAAAAATTTATAGCAATCTTTATATTTTTGTTCAAAATATAGTACCTCAAAATTATTATTATCACACATAACATTTTCTTAATTGTAAAATATATCATATTCATCATTACTTTATATGGGAAAGCAATATATCATGAAGGGTTGATTGAGCTCAGTCAATAAGATATGAGTTCCATTTCTAGCTTCAATATTTCAATTAATAAATTGTGGATAAGAGCAGTACCTGGCACAAACAGGGTAGAAAGTATGGAAGGCATAGTGGCTGGCACATCATACTCAATGAATATTTGAGACCATGAAAGGTAGCTCTAACTGAAAATGTAGTGTACTGATGCTTTTGAAATTTATTACTTTCAGACATTCTTATTCATATTTTTTTACTATACATAGTGGGTACTTCAGAGCTGGTATTAAAGGAGAGTATTTTTACTTATACTCTAAGAAATTGCAAAGCATAACTCTGTACAACCATATCCCTGTATTTCAGCCTGTCAGGTGATTCCTAAAGAAGTAATAACCCAGCTACCAATGAAAGTAAATAAAAGTTCTATACATTTGTTTGTGATAAAATGCATAGTGTGTTTGTTTCAGCCATTAGTATTAGTAGTAATAGTAGTAGTAGTACCACATCTGATAGAAAAATCTTATACAATTCACTACACACTGAAATATATTTTTTTTGCTAATATTTTGATGTGGCAATATCTTCTAACTTCTGGTGATTTTATGCAGAATATATGAAAATAGTTTCAAACCAGTAGCAGCAAAACTGGTTCCAGATGTTCTGATCAACTGTGTTTTTAAATCTTATGGCACTAACACCGTTATTTATAATCTAGAAAATGGTCAGGAAATGGTTTTCATTGTTTAAATTACAAAATTATATAATTGTTAACATTGGGTTAACCTTTTGGGTAGGGAGATGGTTTTGTTTTGTAAAGAAAAACTGGTATTTTATCTATAAGCATGAAAAAATGGTTCATTTTTTTAAAATAATTCATGAAGTGTGAAGCTTTCCTAAAACAGCATCATTGAAGCAATAGCATTCATTATGTACCTATCAGGAAACCAAGCCATTAGGGAATGAAGAGACAGATGACGAAATAGACATAAAAGATGTTAGTAAAACAGACTACATGATGTTTTAATGATAGAAGTAGATTATGAATTCTTTGTTATGCCACCTATTCTAGTACACTGTCTCTCTGGATCTACCTGCTGACATGATTCACAAGGCGAGTCTGCAATAACAGGTCTCTTCCAGGCAGGAGATTGTCACAGATGAGATGCTGGTTAGAACGTACTGCAACTCCATGGCAAACACAGAGAGAGCACAAGACGTCCAATACCTGGAAAGAGAAATCACTCTCAGCTGGCTCTAATCCCCTTTCCAAACCAAAATACTCATAGAACTTTGTTTCTATATTTCTGTGTTACCTCTGACCTCATCGCAAACATGACATCAATCTGTCCACTTATTTACAACTTACTTTCATGCACAGAATTATTCTCTCATTGATGCTACAAACAAATAAAAACAGTATTTATTGTATTTAAGAGATAAAAAATACTAATGGAAAAGTGCATGTACTTTGAAAAGTTACATAAAAGTTTTTTAAATGATTCCAGAATTCATCATAGAAGCAACGTGGCTCATTTACCTTGTGATTCCGTCCATGCTTATCTAAAAGTGAGATAATGGATTTAATATGTCCTTCTTTAATAATATTTAAAGCCTCTGGACTTTCTACTAATACACAGTGTAAAACTTCAAGAATACCTAAAGATAAAACAAAGAAAGGGGGGAAATATGATTAGCCAGTCTATAAAAAGCAGGTCTTCCTTTTCTCCATGTCTTGTTGACTTCATTCAGGTCAACAAATGTCTCTGTGTACTTGACATAGGGCTCTGTGATGGGAGAAGGTAGACCTTGAAGAGGGGACAGATAACCAAAAGATGCTGACGTGAGTAAAAGGCAAAGAATATTCAGCTGAAATTGAGAGAGTCAGTAATTCTGCTCTGGGAAGTATGAGAGAAAGCAACATTTAAGTGACATCCTATAGAACACATCATAACCACTTTCTGGAAATGATGGTATAGGGGTGAAAGAAATATTTAACAGCAGAAATAGGTGGTATATCTGAAGTACAGAATGAAGGGGAATGTAATAGATATGTAGGGCAGGTTACAAAGCTAACAGTCTAACACTGTGACAACTGCATCCTAATCCATAGAGATCACTACATTCTCCTTCAGGCTTATAGAAAAAAAAATTACTGAACAAGAGAAATACACAAAATAATAGAAAAGTAGAAAAATAAAATTTACAAAACCTTACAGATGTGTGTAAAGAAAATTTACAAACCTTGTACCTATATTAGCCATCATGACAATAAAATGGAATGCAGTTGATCCTTAAAAAATATGAATGTTGGGACACCAGCCACCCAAACTCCCGAACCAGACATGATCAAAAATCTGAATATAACTTCAAAAATTTAACTGCAAATAGCCTATTCAGTTGAAGTCTCGCTAATACTAAAACTGTTGAAGAACACATATTTCGCATTATTATTATGTGTTGTACATTATATTCTTAGACTAGAATAAATTAGAGAAAAGAATAAACTATAAAAGATCATAAGAAAAACATATTGGTAGCATTGTAATGCATTTTTCAATACTGTAAACTTGCATCATCTGATTATAGGAAAGTTCATATAAGTTTAAAAATTTAGAAAATATATGATTAGAATCTTGAGCATGACCTTAAAATGCTAAATGGATACATGTGCACTTATTGTCAGAGCAAGTTTGTCTTATCAATAATGAGAATGAGGTCAATTTGTGTCAAATAGATGAAACATTCAGGAAATGTCACCTCTAAATACTACAGCATAAGGCCCCAGAAAAACCCTTGGAACCTGTATAAAGATCAATACTTCTCAAATGAAAGTCTATTTCTTGGAAAATAAATGTAAAGTGTTAAGGTGAGAAATGATAGAATGTAGAATTTACTATCACATTCACAATCTAATCTTATTTCAAATTCTAACCCATTAGAAGAAAAGAACTGTTAATGCTGATTTCTTCAGTAAATGATTTCATGCCTTAAAACAGGAATATAAATTTGGTTTAAAAATACCCAAAATGACTAGTTCATTGTTGGTATGGTTAAATCTGTTGCTGTGTTCCAATAATGTGTCAGTTAAAAATTCAGTCATCCCATGTCTGGATATTGACACAGAAACACTGAATCAAGAAGATACAAACACCCCTGTGTTCATCATAACAGTATTTACAACAGCCTAGCCTTGGAAACAACTAAGATAACTATCAATAGACAAGTGGACAAAGAAGAATTGATACACACAAACACAAAATGAAATACCATCACAGCTATTTAAATAACAAAGATAGAGTTCTGGTATTTGCAGCAACATGGAGGGTGTTAAACTTGGTGGAGTAATTTAGGAGAAGAAAAACAAGCACTATGATTTTACAAATATGTGGTATATAAGGAAGCAACACAAATGAATGAACCAAACCAAACAAAAACAAAGGAGACCACGTAAGGGATACCAGAAAGGAATGCATGGAAGTGACAAGGAGCCAACTGAAAAGTGAAAGATAGAACTGGATTCTTACTGGTCAATTTACTGTACTGCATTTAGTGCAGTATAAACATTGATTTAAAATGAAGTACATCTAACATGCACACATTACAAAGTTACTTCAATGATTTTTCAGTTAAGTATGGCAAAAAATAATACAACAGAATGGTGCTAAATTAAAGAAGATGCCTTTATAAAGGCACTAAAACAGAGGGCTTCTGCTATTATTAAGATGTAGCATAAGAGCATTTATTCCAAACTAAAATAAACTCATAAAAATAATATTTTTATTAAATATTTTATCAGATAAACCATATACCTGGAGTTTGTGTTTGTTTAATCTCCATTACTTATTATCTATAATATAACATATGATTGCTTATATTCCTTAATAATTTTATACTGTATATCCACAACTATTTATTTGCCTGTCACCTATGGCTGATTTTACCTAGAGAGCTGAGTAGTTGCAACAGCAGAGCCCTAGGAGTCACAGAGCCTTAAAAATATTTGCCATCTGGTTAAAACATTTTGCCAATCTTTGCCATTGATAATATCATTAACAAAAAAAAGAGAGAGAGAGAAATCACAAAGCACAAAGTAGAATGCTAAGAAAAATAAATTCTCTTTATAAAGAAATACTCAAAAAAGCCCCTATTATTTGTAAACCTGTATATATCATGAAAGAGGTAAGGTTAAATCTTAAAAATAAATAGAGCAAATACAAATACAGCAATATGACAATCTCTGCTTTTTCTCATATCCTGTGTACTTTAATAAAAGATTATAAAATTTGGAGGTTGACATTAAAACATTTTTTTCAGTGCTGTCAGATCAGATGCAACAAACATTTAGCTGAAAAAGGGCTAACTGCCTTTTATCTGACAATAGACAGATTTTAAAACTTTAAAACTTTAAAAATAAGGGAAGAAAACTTTACAACTGATGAAAAAACTGCAAATAAACTTATTTTTGTAGTAATAAATTCCATAAGAAAAATAAAGACAGATAAATGCACAGCATTTCAATGCATTTATCAATACCGTAAATTTACATCATCTGTTTACAAGAATGCTCTTAATAAATGGGTTTCTACTTGAAGAAGTAGAATCAAGGTTATTGATCAAAATAATATTAGCTAATCCATAATACCAGATAAATTTAATCAATCTGCTAGACCTTGCTGAGAGATCTTTATACAAAGCAAAATGAGTAAATAGATTGAATTGTAGGAAACATTATTCTTCAGACAGCAGGAAAACTGTCAAAAATATAGGGAAAGATTAACCACATGACTTTGTCATCTAATCTCAAATAAGGAATAAAGCCTTTCTCAAAATATGGATATTATCAGAAAATAAAAGCAGGCAAAGTAACTTCACAGCACTTAACGATAGAAGAGAAATGGGACTGAGGAATTTGGGAGGTTTATTTTTAACTGGACATGAAAGGCAAGACTGTAAGACAGAGAATATGACTTGTGCAAAAATGCGTCAGTCTATGAGCTGAGCATGCATGGAGCTCCCAGAAAGGCACACATCTAATTAGAAGTAAACTGCCAATGGATAGTAAACCACCTACTGCGGGCTAAATGTGAAACTAGAAATAGCAGACCTGGCAGTTTGAGCTGGTTTTGGTGCTTAGTTTTTCACTATCCAAAGATTCCACTTGGAATAAATAGAAGGAGCTGAACAATGAATGAGTATGTATAGTATATAATTACAGCACAACTTTTAAGTGTTTACAATGAATTTTACATGTCATAAATTGAATGAGAAATTCTTGAAATAGGCATAATTACTTGTTTGAAATGAGCATTAATTTAATGTCAAGAAGTTATTTGAGTTTCAGAGATAAAATACTAAATTTATCAATTCTTTTAAACAAACAGAAAATACACTGCATATTTTTTCCTTTTCTTACCAGAGAACTAAATTCAAAATAAATGTTACCTTAAATGTTTTCTATATCTCACACAAATTGAAAAAGAAAAATTGATGAGATTTTTTTTCAGTATTAAAATACACGAAGGCCTAAAAATAATCTCAAGATAGTGCCATGGGCCTGGAACACAGTCCTTCATCCAACAAATGGACACAGCCACAGAAAAAGAGACCAATGGACCAATGAACCCAACATAAACCAAAAAAGAACAATGAGAGTGGAGACTGAGAGACTGAGTGAATACAAGGGGGTGGGGGGTGGTGGAGGGAAGGAATGCCAGTAACCATGTACCTTATTTACTTATGTAAGAATTTAGAAATAAAATTAAAAATTAAAAAATAATAATCACAAGATCTATGGTCTCATGTCAAACTGGAATAACACATACTTAGCATGATTTAAAATTTTTATAATGTCTTTGAGGCTTGGGAGGCAATACGTTTATGAAATCTTGATATAGCAAAGTTGAGGAGAGTTAAAAAGAGAGAGGTAAGACTATGATATAGCATAATTTGACACAATTGGGAAAATTAATAAAAGTAAACATAAAGTCATATAATATTTCTATCTATATATAAAAAAAGAATATTATAGATGCATTAACAAATAAATATACAAAAAGAGTGGCCTAGGATATTCCATTGGAAGACAAAATGAATATGAATCTTAGGTTTCCTGGGGCAAATTAGCTTAAAGAGAACACATAAAATGAGCAATGTAATTATAATGTACTATTCAGCTTTAATTAGGCCTCTGATGGTTTGTTGCCTTCAATTTAGAGAGCAATGATTTATAGAAGATAGGAAAACTACAGAAGTTAAAGGACAGCTAAGAAAATAAGAGGAAATGTCAATTAAAGGTAGTTTATAATACAATAGTTAAAAATGTATTAGACATTTATGCTACACAACTATGTATAAACTGTCATGTCTTAAAAATCACAAGTAAAAGTGCCAGACAAGATACCATAAATACTTGAAGATATTTTTACCTTGCTATACATTTACATATTTCCATTTATTTTTTTCATTGATCACTGAGTAGATAAAATGTCTCATTCATTGTGTTAACTCCTGTATATGAGTAAAATGAGGAGCAAAAATTGATATAATCTTTACTCTTGTGGAGTTTACAGAAAACGTAAATTCAATCCTAGTTCTTGTGCTTTCATTTGCCCCAAAAAATGTTATCTCTGAGCTTTTCAATTACAGTGGACCCTACCATATACAGTATTGTGGGAATGCAGAGAAATAATGTATCTGACATAAGATTTCTTTGGCCATGCAATGCAGTTTGATATATATATAAAAAAAATTCAGCAACTATGTGTCTCTCTGTGAAATATTACTGCAGACAGAAATAATGGCAAATGTAATGCTTTTCTTTAAAGCTTTTTCCAGGATTTTTCAAAGAAACATACAATTGAGCATCTGTAAAGATCGATCCTCTGGAACAAGAGAAATGTGGTTTAATCAGTTCTTCAAAAATATCTTTTTTCAAAGCAGAAACTACTTATTAAGAACTTTTATTTCTGGCAGAAATGTAAAGTAGAATCTTCCTGAGATTTATGTCAATTTTAAAAGTTGTTTTGCAGGATGAAGACATCAAAGGCAACAGTTATAATAACTACAAAATAAATCAATAGACAAACAAACACATACATACATACATACATAAAGATGCACAGAGAAGCCTAATTCTAATAGTTAGCAACTGTGGAAATAGGGAAAAGAGAAAGGTGATTAAACACATTTTTAAGAAAATCCACAACTTCATTCAGGGTATTACATGCCGAACAGTATGTAGTCCAGAGACATAACCATATGTACAGAGCAAAAAGTACAACTTAAAATGTACTTAAAATTAGATACATGTCTAGAAAGTCAAGCAACTTGCTTAACACATAAGAATATGAAAAATACTTCATCACATAGAAAAGTAATACTTATTTTTTTATTTTTTAAACATTCTTGGTTTTTGACAATACAGGATTTCTCTCCTCAGGTAGTATCATCATAGTTTTCCCACCACCACAGTGGGAAAGTCCTCCACCATACTTTCTTCAGCCACACTCTCCTCTCCCCTTCTGTACTCTCTCCTCTTCTCTGCCTCCCTTCCTGAGTGTCTTAGATTCATGCTGTGCTTTCAAGGGTCAGTCTTACAGTTTGTCTTTTCCTGATCCTTTGTTTGGTTTCTCTAGATTCCACATATAAGTGAAGCCATTTGGTATTTATCTTCTCCCTCTGACTCACTTCACTTAAAATAACTAGTTCCATCCACATTGTCACAATTGACATGAGTATTTTAAGTGACATGGTTCAAAAACAAATGAGGGAGAAGACATAGCACACTAATGCCAAGAGAGACTTGCTAGGCCAGAATCTCTCCAAAAATCATTTCCAGTTCAGAAATTCTAGGAACCTACATCAATGGAACTTATTTCTTTACATGAGGGACTTATGATTCCCCTAGTGACATTAAAATAATTTAATAGTGTACACTCAATCATCTGCTTCCCATACCTGAAGGGTCTATGCCATATAGGGATGAGGCACAGAACTGAGAGGCAAATGCCAGGGCTCAAGGTGTGTCTTAACTGCTCATGTCTTATACTTCAGTTTTCCATCTGTTAAATGGAAGCACTAATAGTACCACCTCTTTAAGTTATTATGAGTACTGAGTTAATTTGTTTAAGAGCTCAAAACAGTGTTTGGTA
The DNA here is from genome assembly GCA_004024945.1 of Uropsilus gracilis. Taxonomy (NCBI): domain Eukaryota; kingdom Metazoa; phylum Chordata; class Mammalia; order Eulipotyphla; family Talpidae; genus Uropsilus; species Uropsilus gracilis. The sequence goes on along the minus strand of PVHY01004404.1, from coordinate 10,744 downwards.
TGTGTAAGCATTTGCTACTGTTATGGTTTCCACCTGAAATTTTCCATACAAAGTTCTAAAAGCTTTGTCATGGAAAAGCCTTCTATCTATAAGCTGTATTACCTAGTCTTACCAGGGACCTTCACTTTATTAGTCTTTTTCCCATGCCTCTTTTTTGCACCTCACCTTAAGTTCAATGCCTTGCTGGCCAAGTTAAGGCTGAGGCACAGACACAGGAGTTTCATGACAAGAACATCCTCCAGAGTCACTTCACGAGGGGACACTCAGACTCAGTTTTGTATTTCTAATCTGCGTCTTTAAGTAAATTGCCTCTCTCAACTTAAAATTAAAGAAATTCTCAGATGTTTACTGCAGCACCGTTTATAATTGCCAAGGACATGGGAGCAACCTAAATGCCCCAAAACAGATGACTGGATGAAAAAAAAAAGTGGTATATATACATGATGGAGTATTGCTCATCAATTAAAAATGACAAATTTGATGATTTTGTGATGGCATGGATGGACTTGGAGGAAATCATATTAGCAGAAACAAGTCAAAAAGAAAAAGACAAAAACAAATGGTTTCACTAATATATAGGATATAGTGAAAAAAATAAAGAAAGCTTTGAGGAAAAGTTAAAACAAGCTAAGCCCCAAACTGAAGCACAGAACTTTGGGCAGGAAGGAAAGGGGGGCATGGAGAGAGGGGGTAAATCCCTGGGATTACAATGATGTGAAATTTATATATAAATATATTTTTAAAAATAAAATAAAAGAAATTCTGGAGAGATATTCACCACTGCAAAACTATCTCTGGAAGAGACGCTACCAAAAATAAGTCTTAGAAAAAGTATGCATATTCCTGGCCTGTTGGCTCTTTTCAGTCAAGTGTCTCTTAAAATGCCATGTGGGCATTATAGTGCTGAGAACTTCCTAAAGAAAAGCTCTGCCTATCAACTTAATCAACTTTACTTGCACATACAATTCTTTCATCCTTTCAATTAAATTGGGTTCAGAGACATAGTAACATATGAAGATGGGACAATATCTAAATTATCCTTTCCCCATGTTTCCATGTTTTAGCTATTGTAAATAGTGCTGTTGTAAATATAGGCACACAGATTTCCTTTTAGATTAGTGTTCTTGTGCTCTCTGTATAGATACTCAAGAGTGGAACTGTTAGTCATATGGTAAAACCATTTCTAGTTTTCTGAGGCATCTCCACACTTTTTTCCCTAGAAGCAGAACCATTCTACATCCCCACCAACAGTGTAAGAGGTTTCCCTTTCTCCACATCCTTCCAGCACTTACTGTTTGTGGTTTTTTCAACATGGGTCATGCTCATGGTGTGAACTGGTATTTCATTATGGTTTTGCATTTTCCTGATAATAAGTGATGATAAACATCTTTCCATTTATCTGTTGGCCATCTGCAGACCACAGATCTGAGAGATTCAGAGGGGAGAAAAGGGGAGGAGGGAAAGTAGATAAATGTGGGAGGAGAATAAAATAGAGTGTGATGGAGGACTGTGGGCACTTTAGTGGTAGGAATACTATGTTGAATGCATCTGAGGGAAGAAATCTTATATTTGGAAAAAGTAAGCTAGGAAAAAAAATTTGCTCTAATCAGAGATCAGAGAAGCAGCTGGAGTAACCCCAGAATTAGTGTCACCACAGCACTACCCAATGATGCAGAGGGTGGGTCATAAAAACCACAACTGCCTCACCCCTCAAGCAGAGTAACTAAGGCATGTGCTCTACACATTGTCCCAGACTGTCCAGTGAAGAGAGGTTGAGGAAACTCATGTATGTAACTTGTTTGTCAACACACAGTCTTACACTCTTGTCTCATAGCCAGTGAGATCCCAAATAAATGTGTCCTTGAATACTACTCATGGAACACAAACTAAGATAAGCTGCTTAGTTAATAAATCATTTTGCTTATTCTTTTCAATTATTTCTCAGATTTCCAGTCAATTTTGCACAAATTTAGTTTGACTTTTTTGCCCATTGTGTTTTTCTGACAGAAATTTAGAGCTTCTAAACTCTCCTGACTCTGCTCTGCCCTCACATGCAGAAAATAGCAGCCAATAAGCAGCTAGAAGACAGACAGATTGAGGAGCTAGTACACGGGATCCTGAGAGGAAAAGTAAGATGATGCAAATGTAAGCACTCAGTAGACAATAAAGCATGATTGAAATAAATTAAAATATCCATGTATACATAATGCATATACATACATATATATATGTGTGTGTCATTACTGTCACTGTATTCAAAAACTAAGCAACATTTTACTTCTCTGGAAACAAACTATTTCGTTGAAAGCATAAATATGACTATGGTCAACAAAATGTTTAGTGAAATGTGTTTTAGATCCTTAAAAGCTAGGAGGCTACACTCTATAGCGAACCTATTTCAAGCCTGATATAAAAGATGTGTGTTTCATCTTTGCTAGAACAATTAATTCTAACAAACCATCGCAATGGTTCAATTTTCTTTTCTCTAAAGTAAGAATGTTAGGGTAAGTATTCTCTAAGGGTCCTTCCTAATCTTCACTTTCATTAAGCTTTCTCTAAGCACAGGACTTCTATTTTAAGTAAAAATGCCTGCAACCAACAGCTGGATTGGGAAAAGATAACGGCAAACAACAATTTTTATCCAATAGAATTGCTTATAAAGTCTCTGGATTCTAATTGATAGAACTTAAAGGCTGTTCAGAGCTGTTCTTTACTTCTCTCTCCACTTTATCTTTAAACATTTTTGTTGTGTTGCTTTTTTATTTTTAAAGAGGCAGCAAATTTATCCAGCATTAACATCTACCCTGAATGTTATACTGTTCCTTTTTCTGAGCACTCAATAAGGCCAAGAAAAGGGACCCATCTACATTTCTATTTGCTGGAGCTGACCAACAATTCTGAACTCTTTCAGCCAACAATTAGTCCACTTTTGCAGCCTCTGCCATCATCTTGTTGCTACTAGTTTTATGACTTTCTCCAACTGTTCATTTTTTTGTTTTTTAGTATATTCTATGTTGATTCAGTCTTATCATTCATGTCATGATATTCTGAAAGCCTTTATCTTGTAATTCTTGTACCTCTATTATCTCAATAATATTCTTTTCTACTCTAATTCTGCCACCCAACAATCCTACCATGTCTAGTACCATTGTGACTCAAATCCCTCTTCTTCATAAATATTAATCTCTGAAATTTCACTCAACTTTACCCTCTGACCAAAATCATCTAGTCTTCTTTCTATTCACTGAATTCCTATAAACCTGTCTTTCAGTGGGTCTTTCTCATGCAAAAATTATGGAATTATTTCTGTATTTACAGAACAAGAAAAATTAAGTAAGTTCAAGCATTTGTTCACTTATTCATTCATTCACTCAACAAAATATTACTAAACATCTATCAGGTCTATAATGGCAGTCCCAGAAAACACATAGGCAAGTGAAATTATGTTCTACCTTGAAGGAGTTCATTATCAGTGTAGGAAATTAAGAAGAAAAAAATAATTAATATAAAGGAACATAAGGATTATAGAAAGGCAAAATATATGCATAGAGATAAAGAAATGACAGATATAGTTTGGAGTGTCACTAAAGCAATTTACAGTACTAGAGAATTCAAACAGGTCTGGTAATTACTTGTAGGTCTCCATAACACCAACACAAAAAATAACATACTGACAGAAACAGATGCAATATACTTAATTCCTATATTTTACTATGACACATACTATATACTAGTGTTTATTAAACCCCGTAAAAATATTGTGTCATCTGATTAGGAAAATGAGTATCTTCCCAATATGTCTAATAATTTTAACTCAAGTTAAAGCTAGAAATTCCAAACTTTATAAATTTGTTTATAAAGTACATGAAAAAAAGTGATTTGGAAAAGAATAAGAATTCTGGCTCTTTAGTGGACTTCAGGACTTTGTTCTTTCCTAAATAAATGAACAATATACTGTTAAATGGTTTCTCAGAACTACTGACGAACTAACAAAACTAATGAACTAGCTAATGAAAATATCAATGATTTTATCAATAACTATGATTTTTAGCTTATTAAAAGGAAAATACTTATACTGCACTGAACCTAAGAGGTTTTTTATGTCTTAGAGGATATAAAGTAGGGGTAAAAAAGCATAGTAGTAAAACATCATAAGAAGAAGATAACTATAAAACATACCAGAAGAAGCTTCCAGTCTCTCTAGCCGGCTAATCAACCAGTCGAGGGAGCCAGAAAATTGAGCACAGTTTTTACGATTTCCTCTAATTAGAGCCGCTGCAAACAAAAGAGATTTCACAATTATGAGGGTTTCCAGTTCAATATACAAAAGTAAACAAGTAGCAACCATTAAATGTTGTATCAACAACAACATGCGTTATATTTGAAACACATGCAAATATACCTATGTACAAATACATATACAAAACTAATTCATTTAAAAATATAATTATTAATGGGGAATAAAAAACACTTCTCATTAGAAGGAATATATTTTGAGAAAATGTCATTTCATATCAGGAGGTATTAATGAAGGATAATGAAGAAATCCAGTGTCCTGGGAGTTTCCTCACTTAGGTTCTGATACCCTTAGCTTCTAATTAGCTGTGAGACTAAATTATTTCATTTCCCTAGAGTTTAGTTTTCTCACCTATATAACTAAGAAGTTAAGAGTGAATCCGTTTTTTGGATTAAGATTTAAAGATTTCTCAAAAAAAAAAGCTCTTATTTTAAAATTTTATTCAACAAGTTTTAATTATCTGCTTTACATCAGGCACTGCAGTAAGTGCTCAAGATACAGTAGAAAATCAGTATTGCCTTGTGAAGCTGACATTCCAGGCCTGGAAATACTAAGTGTTCACGCTCTAAATAATACCGAATAGTTCTAGAATCTAGAACAGTTTTCTAATTTTTCAAATTAGCAAGCGGATACTTGCTAATTATAACTTTTCTTGTGCTTTTACTTAGTTTCCTGTCTTAAAAACAAGCAAACAAAATGGAACATCATGTAAGAAATTTTCATGGAGAGCTTGAGGATTTGTCCCTGCTGTTAAGGGACCTTATGAACTCAGCTCTGCTACGTACTGCCCAGGAAGTTCAGAGATGAGAGAAGCACTGACTGACTGCCTGAGCTGGTTTGGTCTCCATAGCTGTGCTGGGCCAAGACATCACATGAATGCTTCCCAAAGATCCTGGGGAGATGGTGCCCCCATGGAGTCCTCCTAAGCACATTTAGTGGGGCCGTCTGGAACACTAGGCAGATTTGAGGAAAAAGAGTACAGAGAAACTACTAGTTATACCCGGGCCAAGGAAGGTGCTACAATCACCCAGAAGAGAGTTAGAGTTACCCTGCCACTAGAACAGCTGGTCATTTCCTACAAGTCTGCTGGGGAAAGTCAGCCCTCAGTCATGTCCCCTTCCTACTTCATCCCACCTCAGGACAGTATCACCCTTCTGGTTGGAGTGCAAAACTACAGTCACAGAACCAAATAATTGTTCGTTCTTCTCTCCCCCAGGAGACAAACAACAGTTGTTTGTTTAGTTTTTGGTTTATCGATTATATGTGTATCTTACATCATTTTAGATCCCATAGTTCTCCCACCACCACATCACCCATGAAATAGCACTGTGAACCCTTGTGCTCATCTTTTCCCTGATTTTGCCCTCCTTTTCTCCCCTTCCCTTGCTGTATGCTTCAGTTCTGTTATCAACTTGCTAATTATAAATTTTCTTGTCCTTTTACTTGGTTTTTCTATATTTTTATATGTCCTTTTACTTGGTTTTTCTATAACTTTTCTTGTCCTTTTACTTGGTTTTTTCCATCTGATAGCTATCCATCTTGGTTTTTTTTTTTTTTTTTAAGCTAACCATACTTGGTTTTTTATAACTTTTCTTGTCCTTTTACTTGGTTTTTTCCATCTGATAGCTATGTCCTTTTACTTGGTTTTTCTATAACTTTTCTTGTCCTTTTACTTGGTTTTTTCCATCTGATAGCTATCTTTTTCTTTCTCTCTCAAGTCGCCTAGAATAAGTGACCCCTCTCTCACCATGCCTCCCACCCTCCACATACACTAAGAAGGTAGTTATGTTCTTATTTAAGCATATTTAAGAAATATGTTATCTCACAAAATTGGTTACAAAAGAAATTTCCATTAAAAATATCATAGTGATTATCATTGTCATTTCACAGATATGAAATTATTAACAAGCTGGGAAAAAAGTTACTTGTTTATAAAATAGCTTTCCAGGATTCCCTGTAGAACAAAATAGAGAATACTGCATACACAAATGCCAGATTAATACTTCATATGAGCAATAATATCTCCTTTTTCATCTCTTGACTGCTTTCCCCCAGTGCATTATAAAATTTAGGAAGATCTGCCAACCTAAGACACTGGGAAAATGCTCTAGTTATGCAAAAATCCTTCATTGCTGAATACTTACCTAATCTTTAAAGGTTCAGAAACTGATAGCGTCTGCCATACTAAAAGCATAGTGGTCTGCCTTGTGTGTTTCATACTTTGAATCTACATAAAATGAGTATTCACCATTTCTCAGACAGCTTTAAAAAATAGTCCTGGCATGCAAGTCTCCTTCAGATTAATTGTGTGGATGTCAGTAAAGATGTATGAAAGCATGCCACGGCAATGCTTTTCAAACTATGAATATCGGTATCTTTAAGATCCTTATGTCTTCCAGATGGCAGACTCATAAATCTCTTGTAAATTTGTAGCTTTCTACCAAAAACACATATTAAAAATATCCATGTCAAAGTTGAAAATTGTTATAGATTATCATTTCTACCTTCTCCCTTTTTCCTCCTTGCTAAATAAATGCATGGAAGAGAGAAGAAGGTTGATAGCATACATGCCTATAAAAGAGAATCTAAGGGTTATTTGATAGAATGAGGAGGCTTAACAAATTTGGCGTTAATATTTCAACAATTTGATAGCTGGGTTAAAGAGAGAGTCAGATGTAAATATCCTATTGAATTCTAATTATTGCTGTAGAGCTGAGATTCTTCCACCCAAACTCAAGTGTATTTGCATGACAACTTATAATTTTGTCAAATTCAATAAAAATTAGTGGCATTAACTGCTTTTTGAATCTACTTAAGATTTCATTCATTAATTTTCCTCCTGGTCATGTAATCAGTGATTGGTACAATATAAGCAGAAAATCACATGTAACAGTGAAACATTTGAATTACAAAATATCTTATAATTCTATTTACCTAAAACAAATACAACTAAAACAATCATGTATATAGAGAAATTCTTTATAGGTGAACTTACATAACAAATTGTCCATATTTTCATTCAAGTGAAGTTAGTATATTGTTTTCATTTTATCATCAGTTAGTATTACATATTTATATTAACTAATTTAAGTTATAGAAATTACATGTGTAAATAGATCAAAAATAATACAATACTTGAAAAGGAAAAGTCCCCCCCTAGAAGCAGTCTGTGTTTCTGTGCATCCTAACAGTTTTCCGTGCATCCTTTCAGAAATATCTAATGTATATAAAAGAATTTGTATTTCTCTACATATGCTAATGCTGTACAATTAGAATCTTACTATTTATACTGTTAGCACCTGAGCTTTTCTTTAATTTAATACCATATCCTAGGTACTACATTAAAAAGAACGACTATCTAGCTTTTTGTTCCCTACAATCTCCCAAATGGTGCATTTATCTCAATGTTTAAAATGTTCAATGACAACACAGTTTTACAGTCTATAGGTATACTATTACTTATATAACCAATCTCCTGTTGGTAGAGAAATTGTTTCCAAATTCATGTTACTTATAAAAATTTTCAATAGATTTCTCTTTCACACTTAAACAAACATATCTCTAAAATATATTTCTTGAAGTAGAATTTCTAAGTATACATTTAAAGCTTTATGTATATTATTAAATCAAGGGTTCTTTGGTTTTCAAAACTGTATCAGTTTATTCTCTCACCATGAATATAATAGCCAACATTAAAGACATGTCTAAAAAAATGAAAAGATATAGGTGTGGAGGAGGGTTGGGATTTTATTGCATTTCACAGGCAATATAATAATAATGTGTCACTAGTTGTGTGCCTGGTATTTTTCTAAGTGCCTTATATTGATGCATGCAACTCCCAGAAGTAACGATGTGCAAGTATTAAAGGGTGTGGCGTGGGAGAACTTATGTTTCTTGTTGCATGAGAAATTAGTTTAAAAGCTACAAAATATGCACATAAATGAAGTAATTATGTATGCTGACTGACAATTATGTTTATTACACTTTTATGCTCCTCTAAGATATGAGGTACAGGGCTTTCTAATTTTAATAGCTCCCTCAAATCTTTTCTTAACCAAACAGGATGTAAATAATTAAAGGAATCCATATATATGAAATAGACTTATATGTGCGTATAATATATACTTTACATACAGATATGTTTTAAATATAAATATTCACTCTATAGCAAATCTCTTTTATTTGAAATAACTCAGGACATCTTGGAGTTACAGTACTGCTCTGGAGGAAAGGACTAAAAGGATGTTATGCTGAATGGCTAAAAGACAAAATGAGATCATAAATAAAAATGAAGACAGACCAGGCACAGGGCTGGGATATTTCAAAGCCTATAAAAAGAAGCACATGTACAAGTTTCAGAGAGTTCAATAAAACTTTTTGTGAACTCCCTAAGTCTAAAGCAAAGATTGGTAGAGGGAAGAACTGGAGGCAGAAAGATTAGCCAGAAATCTTACAGTATCCAACCATGAAGGAGTTCTCAAGTAGCTATGTCTCAAATGCTTACTGAATATACTAAATGTGGAGGATACAGCTGTATAAGATGTCAGATGCTGTTTAGAGAGATCGGATAGAATAACGGGATAACAAATTTTCAGACTGAAGAAAACCTTATCTCCTCTAATTATTGATGAGGAAACCGGAACAAATGCATGTCTGCAATAATCATGATGAAATGTCTTCTATTGGTTAATCTAGAATTTTCCTTTTTACACTCAACAGTTCTAAATACATCTTCCTTTCCATATTTAAAAAGCCAACAGTGATGGTGAAGCAAGTTTTGGTTTGTTAATGTGAGGGAGAGGATAACAGAAGCATCACTCCTTAAAGTAGTAACAATGATACAAAGAATAATAATGCATAATGCCAAGTATGTGCCATAGATTATCATACTTAAATTTTAGGTATTGATACCATTAGCTGTGTCCGGAAAAACACAAAGGTAAAAGATGGCCTAAACCTAGCTGGGTTACTTCTTTTACTTTGTTGCAAATCCTGAGTGGGAAAGAGACAATGAATCACCAAGAGGGTGATTTTGGGAAAAAGAAGGAAAATAAGTTCAGAGATCTCTGAGGTTTTGGCTCCTTGAGAAAAAGGGATCCAGAAGTTGAGTCTTTGGGGGGCTCACCCAGCATTCTGACCCTGAAGGGAAAGGAGCTGTATGATGGTAGAAGAGAGGTGACCCTCATGGAATGCTGAGTCACTGTGCAACCTAGGTAGACCCAAACTGAACCTCTTATTGGCAGAATTCACCTGATGCTGATTGAGTGAAGTGATGGGGGACCAAAAGACTTGACAATTTTGCACTGAGGTACACTAGGATTGAGTTAAAGTCAACATAGCTCACCAAGGAGCAGAAGTGGGGTTCCTTTCTGTTTGGGAGTCTTGTGAGGGTATGGACTATTAGACTCTCTTAGCTTGCTTTTTCCCTTTTTTGTAAATAAAACTCATGTTTACCTTTATTACTAAAGTTTGATCTCTGGGCAGTTGCTTGCACACAAGCAGGAGAACCCTTAGTGACAAAAAAAAGTCCCCTATCCCAGTAACATCAGCAACTGTGCACCTAGTATTTACAAGTGCCTTAGGTTAACACATGGGACTTCAAAATAACCTTAAATATAGGCACTGTCATTTCCTCTATCTTAGATGTAGAAAATGAGTTCAAATTTAGTGATCTGTAAAAGTCACATGAGTGACAATACTGGGATTTTGAGACCCTATCAGCAAGGAGAAGGGCAATTTTTTCCAAAACTGTTGTCTGAGGATTAAAGATTATGATTTTGTTTTCCAAAAATAGGAGATATTGTCAGAGGAGTAAAGGCTTATTGGTCTGTAATGCAGAGGCCTGATGGTCACAGCCACGCTGCCCCAGGAAATATCTAATCTCAATGGGAATCTTGAATATGCTGATTGAGTAATTCAAACAAATATTTATTTAGTATCTATTTTGATTAAACATGGAGTTAAACTGTGAATAAAAGCATTCTTATTAAAACTGAGCCCATAGGAAAGGTGTGTGGAGGACCCTCAAATTAATGAATATGGATCTACCATTTGACCCAGCAATTGCTCTCTTGGGAATCTACCCAAAAGAGACCTCAATGTGGGTACAAAGGGACACCTGTGCCCGAATGTTTACCGCAGCACTATTTATAATTGCAAGGACATGGAAGCAACCCAAGTGTCCCAAACAGACGAATGGTTGAAAAAAATGTGGTATTTATACACAATGGAATACTACTCATCAATTTAGAATGACAAATTAGATGACTTCTTGACAACATGGATGTACTTAGAAGAAATCATACTAGCAGAAACAAGTCAAAAAGAGAAAGACAGAAGCCAAATGGTCTCACTAATATATGGGACATATTGAAGAAAAATAAATAAATAAATAAATAAATAAATAAATAAATAAATAAATAAATAAATAAATAAATAAATAAATAA
>PVHY01004403.1:0-94502 GCA_004024945.1 Uropsilus gracilis | reverse complement strand
CAGCAATTGCTCTTCTGGGAATCTACCCAAAAGAGACCTCAATGTGGGTACAAAAGGACACCTGTACCCGTATGTTTACTGCAGCACAATTTATAATTGCAAGGTCATGGAAACAACCTAAATGCCCCAAAACAGAGGACTGGATGAAAAAAATGTGGTATATATACATGATGGAATATTACTCATCAATTAAAAATGATAAATTTGACGACTTCATAACAACATGGATGCATTTAGAAGAAATCATATTAGCTGAAACAAGCTATAAATAAAAAGGCAGAAACCAAATGGTTTCACTAATGTATGGGATATAGTGAAAAAAAAATAAAATAAATAAAAGCCTTGAGGAAAGTCAAAACAAGCCAAGCACCAAAATGAAGCGCACAACTATGAACAGGAGGGAAAGGGGGGGAAGGGAGGGGAGGGAGGGGGGGTAAACCCTTGAGATTACAAAGTTGTGAAATTTATATATAAATAAAGAAAAAGGGAAAAAAAAACATGATTCCTTTTAGCTCCATCCATGTTATCACAGACATCATCAAATTTGTCTTTTTTGATTGCTGTATAATAGTCAATTGTGTAAACATATCAACTTTTTGATTCATTCGTCTCTGGGGGCATTTAGGTTGTTTCCATTTCCTGGTTATTGCAAACAGTGCTGCAATAAACATCCATCCATGTCCACTAAGAATCTAAACCCGGGTTCCTTGGGCAGTTCCAGGAAGTGGTCTCTTGTGAGCTGCCAGCCCAGGGGCTTTGACAGCTGCTACTGGTGCCTACACCCTGATGTCCTCCTCCAGGTCCTCACACTTGGAAAGCATCCTAACCCCATAGGGACTTTTCAAAGCCCAGAGTCCTGGGTTTCTGATTCAGGAGACCTGGGGTGGCACCTAGCATCTGCGTCTCTAAACAAGTTCCCAGACTCTGCTGGTCTAGGGACCACACTTTGAGATCCTCTGCTCTGAAGGCCAGGAGACTTGGGAGCAAACTTTGGAAGGCCCCCTGCACTAGGGCCTGCAGTCCAGGGAACAGACAGTGGTGTAGGGAGTAGTTGTCAGAAGAATCCAGGCCTCCTCCCTGAACCAAAAGGCAGGGGACCACTGGGATGACATGCCTCTTATTGCCCCTCGTCCCACAGAATTCTCCAGTATCGCTTTGACAACACCTGGATGGACAGCCTGACCAGAGCTGTGTTTGTGGAATTCCCTGTCTACAATGCCAGTGTCATCTTGTTCTGCATCGTCACACTGATCCTGGAGACTGGTGCCCTGGGTGGGCAGCCTTGCCCGGGAACTCACCAGCAGTGTCCAGAAGATAGAGATCTCTCCCTCTGGGCTAGTGCTCCTGACCCAGCCGGGCCCCAACACCTTGGGCCAGGGCACTGGGACAAACATCTGTGTGGGATATGGGGTGGGTGGGTGGGTGTTGGTTTTCCCTGCAGCTGTGCATCCCTGGACATCTAAAAGCAAGGCTTCAGAACTGCTCCTACCCCACACCTCTATCTCTCAAGTTATTCTAAAGAAACCAATTGGGGTTTGAAGTTCATATGAGTTTCCCACCCTCTTGGGAATGCAGGTGGAGGCTGGCAGTGAGAGGCCAGGTAGAGGGTGACCTGTAGAAGACACTTACACCTGAAACAGTATTTTACAATGTGTACCTTGATCTCCAGTGAGAAGTGCATTTCGTGTCACAGTCCAGGGCATACATACACACACACACACACACACACACACACACACATATATATATATATATATATATACACACAAGACAAAAGACTCCAAAATAAGCCGGGTGTGGTGACGCGCACCTATAATCCAAGTGCTGAGAGGCAAGAGGACAGGGATCACTTGAGTTCGTGAGTTCGAGACTACCCCAGGCAACATAGTGAGACCTGGTTCTTGAAAAAGCAGCCAGGCACAGTGGCAGGAGCCTGTAACCCCAGCTTCCTGGGAGGCTGAGACTGGGATCGCCTGAGTTCACGGGATCGGGACTACCCTGGGCAACATAGCAAGATCTAGTCTCCAAAAAAGAAAAGGTTCCAAAATATCAATGCATCTTCACTACTTGTGAGAAGCTGGTTTTGTATTATATGACATTTCTTTCTCCCTACTCTCCCTGCCCTTCTACCCTCTTTTAATGCTAGTCACAATCTCTTCAAGCCCCAAGACCTCTTCAGCTAATAAGTTGTTTATCTAAAACTCAACTACCTCACTTTGGAAAATGAAACACTTTTTAAAATATTACATTTTGTTATAAAAGTAATATGCAGGTAGGTGCTTTGGGGGTTTTATTTTTGCTGTATTCCAGAATCGTTGTAAAGGGAGACTTTGCCACTGCTGAAAGTCTCTTTCCTATCATTTTGGGCATTTAGTTGAATCATTTTTCTGTTCTATTCCCCTCTTGTTTTTGGGTCATCTTTCTGGCTTTTTTAAGGCCCTCAAACAACTCATCCCAAACCATGTTTGATTCAAGTATGTATTTCTAGAGATGAGGAGTGTGGGCAGGCTCCAGGCCTCGCTGATTCAGCAGCCCTTTGACGTCAGCAAGACTCAGCTGCTTGCCTTGTTGATTCAGCAGCCCTCTGATGTCAGCAAGACTCAGTTGCTTGCGTCTCTCCATGCTCCCACTCTTGGGATTGGCTCTGTCTTCATAGGCAGCAGCCCTGTTAGTCAAATTGGTTTGAAAAAATCATGATGAGCCCTGAGAGGAGGGAAAAGCACACAGAGAGAAGAAAGATGATTCAAAAGGTTGAATTTTAGGCATATTAGTCAATAGGAGATGTGATCTTCAATATAAGCTCATTAGAGGAAGTGGATTTAAATGTGATGGCTTAGAGAGAGCAGCTGAGATTGAAGGTCACTGCAAATGACCATCACCCAAAGTAGAGGGTGCGGGGCTGGTCAGTCAATGCCATTTCCTGTCCCTTCTGATGTCTCTGTGTGCCATTCAGTCCCTTGGGGCAACAGAGGTCTCAAAGACCTTTCCTGCTCCCCACCAAACCACAGGAGGACTTGCATGTGAGCCACCCAGTGACCACAGAGTGGTAGCTGAGTGGTACCCACAAAGTAGGTAGCTAGGGTGAGCAGAACGTTCTTTGCCTCTAAGGGAACTGCTTCACTCGTGTGGACCTGCAGAGTCTGCGCCTGTACCCCTTCACTGATGGCTGACACCCCTTCCTGGTGGCTGCAGAGATTCTCTACTTCCTGTTCCTCCTTTACTACATGGTCATGCAGGTAAGGGGGGGGTCATGTGGCTTCATGCAGAAGGGATGCGGTACTGGTGTTTGCTCCCTGACCCTGACCCTCTACCCTCTTCCCTGGAGAAAAGCCTGAAAAAAAGAGGAGGGAAAGGTCCTGATCACTTGTTTGCCATGGCAACCTTTCAGGTCTTCTGTTACTCCTGAGGGTACACCCAGCTCAAGTACCCAACTCAGTTCCTCTCAGGAACTGGGACTCAGCGGGTGTCTTACCTGGGTGGGAAGGGGAGAGGAGCAAGGCTCATGTCTCTGTTCAACTGTGACCCATTTTCTCTTGAGATCTCCCAAAAATGGCCCAGGTGGGGGTGGGAAGAGGTGGTGTCCCCACAGTGGGGAGAATTCTCTGAATTGAGATTGTAGGGATTTTTAGCATCTTCTGTTCATACCTGTGGTCCCTGAAAATCAGGAAAAATCTCCTTTGCCACCTTTAGCACCATCTGTGCAACAAGGGCACAGATGATGACGATGACAGCATGAAGATGCTGGGAACTCATCTGAAGCTCAACATATACTCCCACCTCTTCCTCGCCCCACTTAAAAAATGCAAACTAGAGACCTTAAAGGGGTTACTTAGCCTTATCAACCTACTCCAACAACCTCATTAAAGTGAGAGTGACACCTTGAGTGCACGCACGTGGTGGGCATTGTGCGAAGAATACCATGGATTTCTGTCTCTTAGCAACACCTAGAAAAAGGGCCTCTGATCTCTGATTCAAAGAATAGGAATCTGAAGTTCAGAGGTGTTAAGTAGTTTACCCAAGGTCAGAATTTGAGGCCAGAGAATTTGAGCCATGACTTTGACACTCAACCTCTACGACACACCAGAAACCTCATAAACTGGGATCCCACAGCACCAATTCAAACTCAACAGCCAACAGTGATCAATTACCAGTTATCTAAGTCCTTGCACCTCACTGAGAACATAAGATGATCCATTTTACCCCCTGCTCCAGCTTCCTTCCTTTTTCTTTCATTGGTCTCTGCCTCTCTCCAAACTTTCAAACCTTTCTCAAGATGCTCCTCAAGCAGCTTTAAGGGGAAAAATAAAATACTTCCCTTATCTCCCTCCCTTTTGAATGCAAGGGAACTTAGCCTCTTACCAGCCAAACAACAGCAGGAATGGAAAGGAAGAGGGAAAGGGAGGCAGAGAACACACTCGATCCTGTATACCCTGGGATGCCTTTTGGAGACACAGAAATAAACAAGACTCTGGCGAACTCTGAAAACCTCCTACAAATTCAGGAAGAAATCTGCTTTAAAGGTTATTTTGAACTGTGGTAAAGTATACATAAGCTACCATTCAACCAATTAAAATGCACAGTTCAACGGCCATAAGTCCATTCATGTCATTGTGCAACCATCAACACTGCACACCCCCAGAACTTTTCTCCTCTTGCAAAACTCAAACTGTGCCCATTAAACAATAACTCCCTCCTGCTCCCTAAGAAAACAACTGTCATTATTTGTTGAAAAAGCATGACATCCAAATGTGATATTCAAGAGATTGCCAAAACAAAGAAATCTCACCCTGGTGTAAGGCTAGGCAGATGCAGGCACCCCCAGGAGGAAATGTGGGCTCAGCTCCAGGCCTCAGTACTGAAGCGAACATGGCAGTAAAGCAAGCCATGTAAGTTGTCCGGTTGCTCAGTGCATATAAAACCATGTGCACACCAGACTGCCATCAAAGTGGGCAGTAATAGCAGTGTATCCTAAAAACAAAGAAAAACCCCAATGTGTTTACCTCAACTTAAAAAATACTTTATTGCTAAAAAATGCCAACCATCCTCGGAGCCTTCAGCAAGTCCTACTTGTTTTGCTGGAAGGCTTTGTGACAAATCAAGTCTCAGAGGAGTAACGTGACTTTCCCAAGGTCATGCAACTAAAAATGGAAGAGAAGGAGCTTAAATCTCACTTGTGTGTCTCCAGGGTCCCAACAAAGTGCCATATGTGAAGTGCAAGAAAACAAAGTCTGCTGAACAATGCATAACATAGGGTTCTCAAGGTAAAGGTGAATGGATACCCCCTGAAGGACTGACCGCACCTTTGTCCCACCGACCCAGGCAAAATTCAATTGATCTAGATTCACTGGCGAGGGGGGGAGTCGCCTGATTTTGCTAAGTGCCAATATCAAAAGGAAAAATACACTTCTCATTTATTTACAACAAGATATAGTTAAGCAACTTAGGATACATATGCCTCTAAAGGGAGGCTCTGCTCATCCCTGGAACCTCCAGAGAGAAGGGCACTGGCTATTTTAAAGATTACATTTCAAAGTGAGGACTCCCAGGCCACCCTGAATTGTAAAACTGACAACAGATTTGTTTAGTTTTTAAAACACTTTACATACATCTCAAAGATACAGAGAAAGAAGTCATAGTGTTTCTAAAGTAAATGTTCTATGAAATGGGGTATGGGGAGATCTTTTCCCTCACCCATTTTTTTTAATCTTTTGCATGAGAGAGGATTACACAGCTTTCCTATTAGATATAGAACCCCAAATCCTGCAGTTTGGATGGTGGGAGCAATGAAGTCTATGCACCAGAGGTTCTAGTATTTTCTGCAAGTGGGGACAGGACTTGGGAAGCCTACACAACCCAGAACCTTCTGCAGCCGGGGACCATGCTGAATGGTGTGGGGAGCCTCAGGCAGAGCAGGGATGCAGGAGCTTACAGGGTGCCACAGTCAAGCACAGTCTTCGAAGAACCTCTGCTTCCTTTTCCAGGGCAAGCTCATGAGAAAGCAGAAATGGTGCTATTTCCACAGCACATGGAACCTACTGGAACTGGCCATCATCCTGGCCAGCTGGAGTGCCCTGGCTGTGTTTGTAAAGCAGGCTATACTGGCTGAACGTGAAATCCAGCGCTACCGGGACCATGGGGGGCAGTGAGTGACTTTGCAGCAGCCCCCAACTCCCACCACTAGGCCTCTTTCCTCAGGAAAGAGGGAGGCTTCCGAGGTCCTGTTGGCCCACACAGTTCTGATCAAAGGTCACTCTCTAAAAATAACTATAGCTACCATTTAGACTCAGGTTGGGTTGTCGGGCACGGTGGTATGTGCCTGTAAGCAGCAGCCCAGGAAGCTGCGGTGGGGACCAGGGATTGCAGTTCAAGTCCCGCCCAGGGCAACATAGTGAGACGTAGTTCCAAAAAAAAATAGCTGGGTGTGGTAGCATGTGCCTATAATCCCAGCTCCTGGGAAGCTGAGGCTGGGCATTGCTTGAATCTGTGGTAACCCGGGCAATGTGAGCCTGTGGTTCCATGGGCAAAAATAGCGAGACCTAGTCTCAAAAAAAACAAAACAAAACAAAACAAAAAACCCAAAAACTCAGGTTGGGGCACAAGGCTCATACAATTTTAAATAAAATAGAGTAGTACCTTACTTCTTCAAATCAAAACACAGGACCAACTGACTTCCTGTTGAGTTCCCTACCAGACTTTTGGGAAGGGTCTTAGCTACAACAAATAGTTCAGTAAACCCGAATTGGCTACCATTTACCAAGAGTCTGTTCTGTGTTAGGCTGATACACTAATCCATGGGATATTCTCTGGATCCCTATTTTACAAATAAAAACAGTCTCAGAGACAAACTTTTTAAAATTAATTATATATATACACATATAGTGTTCTTACATTGCCATATATACCCCAAAGTCCTTCTACCACCATGACACCCATGAACCATCATCCTGTTCCCTTGTGCTCATCCCTCCCTTGAATTCATCCTCCTTCTCTCCCTACCCTCCCTTGCTGTATGCTTTAGTTCTGTTGCCAGTTTGTACTTTTAACTTTTTCTTGTCCTTGTGTTTGTTTTCCTCACATTCCACATATAGTAGCCCATCGCCTTAACCACTCGGCCACCTCATCCCACATTCCACATATAAATGAGACCACCTGGTACTTGTCTTTTTCTTTCTGGCTTATTTTGGTGAGCATGATTCCTTCTACCTTTATCATTATTGCCACAAATGCTATGTTTGTCTTTTTTGATTGGTGAATAATATTCCATGTGTAAATATATCACCACTTTTTGATCCATTCATCTTTGGGGGCATTTGGATTCTTTCCATATCCTAGCTATTGTAAATAGTGCAACAATAAGCACAGGAGTACCGGTGTCTTTTTGAATTAGTGTTTTCATATCCTTTGGGTAGAGTCCCAGTAGCGTAATCACTGGACTAAATGGTAGCTCCATTTTTAACAGTTTGAGGGTCCTCAATTTACTTTTCCACAGTGATTCCATAGTTTTCCATGGTGACTGGACCAGTTTGTATTCCCACCAGCAGTGTAAAAGTGTTCCTTTTTCTCCACATCCGTGCCAGCACTTGTTGTTGCCTGTTTTGTTTGTTTGTTTTTTAATGGGCCATTCTTACTGGTACGAGGTGGTATCTCATTGTGGTAAATGTTACTTTCCCAAGGTCATGCAACTAAAAGTAGAAGAGGTACTTAAACCTTGCTGTGTATTCCCAGGATCCCAGTCCTTACTCTAAACCATGACTTTATAGATACAGCTGACATTTATCAAGCTATTTTTGTTGGGTGTAGTCATATAAACAGCACTTTAAGAGCACTAATATCATCTACTTTGACTTTTGAGACTTCTAGCAGATATTTTCTTCCCCCCCCCCTTTTTAATGAGGAAATTAAGGTTCGGAGACTAAGTAGCAATGCAAAGTGACACAGCAAGTTCCAGTATTTGAACCCTATTGGTAACCTCACTCTAGACTCTGTCATTTATTCATCAAATGGACATTAAGTTCTTTGTGCCACATCCACATTGCCACATTAAATACAAAACAAAAACACCACCTATCTATTGTTTCCTTCCACTTACATGTGTCAGTATCAATTGAATTCTTCCAGTTCAGAAACAATCAGCTGCATGTTAACTTTTATTCATGCTGATTGCAAATCTTATGTAGAATACTTATCTTTAACATATAAAGGTGTTCAGCTTTTGAAGAGTTCTGCAAAAGGCAACCTGGGGACCAAGTTCACCTGCCATCTGTTTTTATAAAAAAAAGTTTTATTGGCACACTCTCTCACTCATCCCTTTACCAGCACATATACTTAAATATGTGCCATCTGACTCTTTACAGAGTTTGCTGGCTCCTGCTTAGAGTAGAAATCTGAGTTCTAGGAAGGAAGGGGTATGGGGGGTGACTGTGTTTGAGGTCATCCACCACTGAGGTCACTGACACAAGAGGAATTCTGCACCTTCACTTCCCATACTTGCCCTGCATTATGACTCTTACCAGGTATCTGAAACAGGTTCCATTTTTTATATCCACACAGACAGGTTTCTTGCCTGGATGGATTATAAAATAACTTTTCACCAAGAGAATTTCCTTTTTACATGGAGTGTCAGGAAGCATAAGAGAAATCTGCCACTTTTAATGAAACTGGAGTCATATTAAGTCTGTTCTCACCCAAAACCCTCCATTCAATTTGATTCATTAAATGAACCAGAGTTTTTTGTTTACTTCAGAAACTTGTAAATTTTGTTTTCTTAATTGGAAGATGAAGTCATTTTCACAACCAGGGCCTGAATTTTAAGATCATTTTTTATGACCAAATGATGTGCTCTGGTCTCCCTTTATTTAATGCAGTTGGTCCTCACCTCTGGGGATGCCACCACCATCCACGAGATGCTCAAGCCCAGTGCCCAGGTCATACTCAACATGCACTGAATCAGGATGGCTGGGAATGGGGTCCTGGCACCAGTATTTTTAATGTTTCCCTGATTATCCCAAAAATGTAGTCAAGGCTAAGAACCGTACTTGAATCAACTGCCATCACAAAGGAGAGCTGACACAGTTAATATTTCCACATATATGAGAAGTTCCTCTACCTGCCATGGGAGGTTAGGTCTTTCAAAAGAGGCAGGGGAAAGGTGCTGTAGGGGTTAAAGGAAGCAGTAACCATACATACCAGCAGGTCCTGGAAGCTCAAGAGTAGGAAGCTTCTGAATGGTAGGTAATTAGGTAGGAAGGCTTTCTCTCAGACTTGGCTAGGGCATAAACTGTCAAATCCAGTCTAAACCCCTGCTCTGTCTGTGGGACCCAACAGAGAGTTGCCTCAGTGTGCTTCTGAGACACCAGGGACTGCCTGAGGAAGGCCCTGTTGCACAGGGCTTGATGAAGGCAGGCTCACCCTGGGCCTGTTCAGAAAGCCCTGTCTGTCCAATGGGTTTTCATGCAGAACTCACAAGTTTTTCCTTAATAAAAAAAGACAGTATCTCTGAATACAACTTGAAAATACAGATCAGGAAAAATTATATCCAGCCCAGCACCACAGAGAAAACCATCTAGTCCATTTTCTTAGAAGAATATACATAAACACACACACACATATAAAGAACTAATGACATAATTATACACACAGAAACAATTACACATGTATATATGTCCAATTATAGTCATTATACTTACATTACATTTACACTATATAAATTTGTTATATAGCATTTTTATGATTCATGATCTATGAATCACTTTATATGTGAATCATTACATATGATTTTATATGATAAAAGAGTATTACTAAATCTAAGGAAACAGTTACTATATTAGGTATAATAAATCATATATCTATATTCAGAATTTTTATGAACCTGTTTTATGAGCTCTAACTGGTTCTCTTTCATGCAGGTAGATACAGGTCAATATCAATTTTAAAGGCACACAAACCTTGATACACAATTAAAAGTGCAAAAAGAGAATGCAGGGAAGGGTGGGATGGCTGGAATAACCTGGACCCTGGAATCAGTTCATCTGATTCCAAATCTGTCTTTCACCACTAGTTATATCACTATGTCACTAGCTGTAGAACTGTGCTAATTCTGTGTCCTTATCTATAAAATGGAAATAGTAATGTTCATTACTCACCCAATGGTTTTGAGACACATTGGTCTCGAAGGTCAAATGGGGTTCATTGAGCTGTCACTTAATGCAACTAGCTGGTACTTCCTCCTTCCTTCAAATGTAAAGGCAATGAAGACATAGACATTCAGATGGTTGCAGAGGGGACATTTCATCTAATGGCCCCAAACAGGGAGGAGTAGCTGACAGAATGCCTTCACCCCCATCCTCTTGATCTTGAGAGGAGTCTTCCTTCACCATTCTCCCAGAGCTCCAGAGTTACTCACAAGACTGGGAGGGGACGGCCCCATAAACTAGCTGCTATAAGGCCCTTGACCATCATCACCTCCATCATAGTTGTGGTCTTCACCATCACCATGGTCGCTATCATCTCCATCTCCATCACCATCTTTACTATCAGCACTGTCCCCATCATAACATCATCACTGTCACCTGCTGGGGGAAGTGGAACTGCTCAGTGTCCCAGACCTGTTGTGGGGAGTGATTACCCCCTGTTGTGGGGGGTAATCAGTGATGGCCACTGATTACCACATATCTAATCCTACATCCCAGGCTGAGTGATCCCAGATGAGCCTGGCCTAGTTCCGCACAGGTTCTGAGATCCAAACTCCCTTTCGGTCCCACAGGATGATCAGTTTCAGCGAGACAGCAGTGACAGATGCTGCCCTTGGTTACATCATTGCCTTTTTGGTACTCCTGTCCACTGTGAAGCTTTGGCATCTGCTCAGGTTGAACCCTAAAATGAATTTGATCAAATCAGCACTGCGCTATTCCTGGGGGGACATTTCGGACTTTATCATGGTCATCCTTATCATGCTCCTGGCTTATTCCATCACAGTGAGTGGCTCCTTTGGGAAAACTTTCAGGGCTGGTCTCCCTAGAAGCTGAGAATTTTCAGTCATGGGGAAGAGGGGCTTTAGGTTAGGAAGACCCTGGGTACTCAGAAGATGGTGGAGCTTCTGAGTCCAGGGTCTTTCAGCTGGGAGCTTATAAACCAGTCACCCCAAACAGCAATGGCTGAAAATGTCAGTTGGGACTAAAACTGTTTCCAGAAAAGATTCCTTTTCTACATTCAGACCTGGCATAGATGACATCTCAGCAGCTAATATGTACAGAGTATGTTGGAGGATGTGGAAAGGTCCTCCGGTGGGGCACAGGTAGGGAAGGGAAGTGAGGATGGACATGTCTGTGGTCCACTTCAACAGTAGATGCCCTATACATAAGACATGGACTTAGTAAGACCAAAATCATTCCGCTCAGCCCCAAAATGCTGACAGTTTCCTGATAATCATATCTCTCTTGTGACAAAAAAATAAAAAAAAAAAAACACCAAAAAACTGGACTATCATCCCTTTTTATTAGCAAGCAATGTTAAAAAAAAAAAAAAAAAAAACCACTGGCCACATTCCTGATTTCCTCCTCTTCAAGTTCACAGTTCCCATCATAGCCCCAACCCCCAGTCCACTGTGACCCCTCAGACCCACTGCCCATCCAACCCTTTTCCCATTTTCACCCAGGCCCCATCTAGTCTCACTTCCCACCACTCCCCCAATCTCCAAGCCATCCACTAGCCACCTTACTGTAGTCCCCGCTCCATCTCTCACTTCCCATTCTTCTTTCCTTGTCCCTGACTATCAGCTTGACTCCATCCCTGACCCCCCATTCATCTTCTTCTCTCACTCTCAGCAAGAGGGGGTGTGTGGTGATGGTGAAAAGCTGGAGTCTGGTTTTATCTGATGCCCTCCATTCACATGATGATTTCAGTCCCCCACTGGCCAATTAACTGCGGGGCACTATAGTCTCCTCTGGGAACAGAAGTGACCTACTCAGAACCAAGACAGCTGGACTTCCCTCTGGCACAGCAGCCCTTGGGATATTCTATGTAAAAGGAAAGCCCTTCTCACATGAAGCCCACTGCCCACACAGCCTAACTCCCCAGAGGCAACAGGCAGAGTACCAGGGAGGCCGCCATTTCTTCCCTGAGCATCCATCAGGGTGAACACAGCAGAGGTCTACTAAGGGGCACCTGAGCCCCAAGAGGGCACTGAGCACCCACTCTGCTGAAGACACAGAGAAGAGCATCGTCAACAGGGAGTGAGCAATAGCAAAAAGCCTGGACAAGGTCCCAGGCAAGCGTTTCCAACAAACATAACATACATACACTCTCACGCAGGGTCACGTGTGGCCTCACACACATTCACCCTGTCTGGTACAGGACTAGGTATGTACATGCTTGTACACTCCTCTGTATACAGACAGCCTGGCCAGGCCAGGTCAAGGACATGGCTGACCCAGGCCACAGAAGCTGTTGTCCAACAACAGACTGGTGTGTTGAATGATTTCTTTCCCTGTTGATAAGGACATTTTCTCTGACAGTCAAACCTAATATTTGATTGGAAACTCCAGTCCTACAAAACCCTTTTTGGTGCGGCAGAAATGATGATCAGTCTTCGGCTAGGAATCTTCAACTATGAGGAGGTAATGAACTATGAACACTGCCACTGGTACTGAGTCTCAATGATATTTGGGGAAAACAACCCCTTAAAGGTCTCCACAAGGGATGCCACCTCTTGGGTCCAGGGTCTGGCAGATAGAGAGCAATTCTGGACAAAAGTTCTTGTTCATTCAAGGGGACAGCCCCATCCTAAGCTCCGAGCTCACCTTGAGGACACCTCCTTCTGGAAGAGCATCAGGCACTGACTACTCGGGTGAAGGCTGTCCTGATGGTGGTGGTCCTCTGAAGGGAATGCTCTCCACCCTAGCTAGAAATGGTGTCCCCATCCAGAAGTGGCAGCAGTGGGGAACAGGGGTGCTGCCCTTTTCTCCTCAGGTAGCTAGAGTGCACTGTCCCTACTCTCAGCCCCCAGACAGACAGCAACCTTCCTGGCTCCCCGCTCTCCCTTTCCCTGAGGACCATGCTGCCCTGTGTGGTTCTGTCTGGGGGGAGGTGGCTGCCAGGACACAGGAACCCAGGGGATGATGCTGGCTTTCTTCTTGACAGGTCCTGGACTCCAGCCCAGTGCTTGGCTCCTTCCTCATTGGGTCCTGTATCATTTTCATGACGTTTGTGGTGCTGAATCTGTTTATTTCTGTCATCCCGGTAGCTTTTCATGAGGAACAAAAATACTATCTGGTGAGTCCCTTTGGTCTATTCTGCAACAGTCACTGACCTTGAACAAGGACAAGGTTGGCTGAAAAGCATGACATCAGGGCTGTAGTTCAAAGTCCTCCCTTCATAGGAAGGGAACCTGTGGCTTAAGAGGGGGAAATCACTTTGCTAAATCACAAGCAAGGAAAGGGTAGACTAGAGTCAGGATCTCCTGTTCCCAGCTCTGCATTCCATTGATACCAATAATGCCCAGCCCCAATTCTACATTAATATTTACCTGGAGGCTTTGGAAACTATGGCTGCTGTATCCAAGACCAGTGAAAACAGAACCCCTGGGAGGATGCTCCAAGCATTGGTATTTTTTAATTCTGCCCCTGTGATTTTAATATACAACAAAGGCTAAGATCTGTTTAAGACATGACTAAAAAAGGCAATTTAGTGATACCAGCATACTTTATTTAGTACTCCGTGAAGAGGACAGTCTCTGCTTAAAGAATTGCAAAATGGGGGTGGAGAGGTAGGAGCATTTATTTATTTATTTGTTTGTTTGTTTGTGGAACAGAACAGGTGGATTTATTGAAATAAACTGCTAAGCGAAGCAGAGGGAGACAGGAAGGGTCTGCTGCCAAATGCAGGATATATGGGATAAAGAATAAAGAAGGAAGAGAAACACAGAAATATCTGATTGGCCCAACCACATAGTCAATTTTGTTGGTGGGGGGGGGAAGGAGGAGAAGGAATAAGGAAATGAGCTGAGTGCCCGAGTCAGCGTTTGGCAAGTGGCTTGCCGACCACAAGTTCTGATCAAGTGGAGCATTTACAGGCACATGAGTTATTGAAGCCTCAGACTGTGGACAGGGCACCCCAAGGAGGAGAGGCTCCATACTGGGCCTTAGAAACTTATTTGAATAATTCATGTGATAGGTTTAAATTTAGAGGAATGGCTAAAATGTTTTCCAAAGCAGCAATTTCTTATTCCCAGCAGTCACGCATGATGGTCTCTGTGCATAAATTCCTAGCAGCTTCTACTCAGGGGTGAACATGGAGGGAGGTATGCGAAAAGCTCTTGGATGTTCTCACAGAGGGGAAAGAAGGGGTCCCTGAGGATAATACCCCCTTGGGATGCCTAAAAGAAGGTGATGCCTAATGCAACAGCACCACTACCCTGTGAAGAGAGCAAACGACAATAACAAAAATCCCAAAGAGGAGAGGTCTGTGTCACAGGGGTCTTTCTCCCTTTGCAGCTCAAAGAGGATGGAGAGATGGCCAGTTTGCTGTTGATAAAAATACTTAATTTCCTGGGCATTAAATATAAAACCGGACAGGAGCCTGGAAGCAGCAGTGATCATTCGGGGTTGCTGTCAGAGACTGGGCCTCCTCACGTAAGCTGTTCCTCATCTGTAACTCTGGGGAAGGGTGCCATTCAGGCTTCCCCTTGCTAGCTATTCTATGGCTTCTCCAGGCCAATATTTTTCTGTGTCATTCCAACAGGTACATGTCAGGCAAGTAAAATAAGAAAAACACAAACAATCGCTACTATTGTGATAGGCTATGCATTCTTAGAAATAAAACTAATATTGTCTGGAGTTCAGAACAATAACAATGAAAAACTCCTCTGCAGAAGAATCATTTCATTTTCTGGGTCAGTTAGAGCCTCTGAATGATTCTAGCTCAGATTTTCTCAAACTGTGTCTGAGAGATGCTAATGGGTGGGTTAGTTCCCAGGGTTGCCAGGCAAAGTACTGAGGACTTAAAATAGAAATCTGTTGTCTCACAATCTGGAGGACTGAAGTCCCGAATCCACGGGGCCCTGTTCCCTCTGAAGGTTCTAGAGAGGAATCCACTCTTCCAGCTTTTAGTGTGTGCCAGGATTCTTTGATACTCCCTGCCTTTAAGAGGCATCACTAATTTCTGTTTCTGTGGTCACATGGTCTTCTCCCTAGTATGATATGTCTGTGCCTCTTTTCCTCTTTGTCTGGTATCATTGCTGAACTAAAATTAAGCCACTATTCCTTGCCCAGCAGGAAGTTTAGGAGGCTAAAAAGGCTAAAGGGAGGGAGTAGGATCATCTTGGAAATTTGGGCCACTAAACTGATGGTCCAGTTAAGATGATGACCCACTGTGCAAATCTGAATTATCAAACAGGACCAACTCAAAAAACAATCCATGACATCTGGGCTATAAATTATCTCAGGCTCATCACTCTGGGCAGCAGATCTCTCCTGTCTTGCCCGCTGCTTCCCTTAGCAGTGTATTTCAATAACCCCCCCTTTCCGTTCTCCACTGTCTCTGGTGAATTCTCCCCCGCGCCTCTGGCCTACACCCAGTTCTGTCCCATGACACTAGTCACATTGGATAATGCACGAGGGCCTACTCAACTCTATTATTGACACCTCATATCAGCAAAAATCCTATTTTCAAGTTTGGTCACATTCTAAGGTACAGAGGTGGGGACAGGTTAGACTTTCAATGTATTTTTCTCTCCTTGGGAGGTTTATTATTTTTTCATGCATGTCTTTGAGGGACACGATTTAACCTAATTGTTCCCCCATCCCAATATTTCTGAATTAAATAAATGTAGGAAAAACAGAATTATAAAAAGTTATACACCTTCCTTAGCAGTGGGACCTGTCAGAGCTTTTAATATGCCACATGTGCAAATGTGTCTGTCTGAGGGGAAAGGAGTTGGAGAGACAAAGTCCAAAGTCCCGAGTTTCTTTGACCAAAGCATCTGGCTACTCCATGAACACCAGTGTTCCATAGACAACACTTTGGGAACTGTGGCTCCATACCACCACCCTCAGCCTTGCTTGCATGTTGGAATTCCCAGATGTTATCCCAAAACATCAGAAATACTGGACTGGGACTTGGGCTACAATATTTTTTAAGCATCACGGGTGAGGTCCCTTGTTTGTGTGTATGTGTGTGTATGTGTCTGTGTGTGTGTGTGTGTGTGTGTATGAGATAACAATGCTCTAGATACAGTTAACAGAAAGCTTCTAGGTATCTGGATGGACAAATATGTATTTCCTTTCCAGCATGTAGAGCAACTCTTCCTCATACCCTATGGTAGCAGATACTCTTGGGTTACCTGTCCAAAGTCTATTCCCCGCTTTCCATCTTGTCATCAGGACCTCAACTTTACATAGGTAGCCTTCTCCCACATGTCTTAAGGGAAGGTGAGCCTGTAGTCGTCTCCAGGGAGCATCTTTTGTCTTAGTCATGGTAAACAATTTCCCTTGAGAGTGAGGAGTGTAGGGTGGCAGTGCGACCAAGTTTTGGCCAATGAGAGAAAGAGAAAAGATCTCTAGGACACCTCCTGGGAAGATCTCCTTGCTAATGAAAGAATGCAGGGATATACACTATACTGCTGGACACTGTCTGTCTGATAAAGAATTGCGGAATTGTGTTAGGCAGTAGGTAGGATTTGGAGAGTCTCAGGAAATAGGACACTGGACATTAACTCAGGTAAAGTAGAAAGCAGCACTGGAGCTGCAAGGCAAGGTATCCTACCCACAATCTGATTGACTATCCCTATCTCTAAGAAGGAACTTCCTCCCAATACATACTTTAGATGAAATATTTTAATCACTAAAAAGTCCCTTAGGCTAACAACCCTCTAGGCAAAAGGTATGGATTCCATCATGAAGAGGTAACACATAGAAGGAGGTCACAGTTCAAGAGATGGAATTAACTGCTGTCAAAAAACAAACAACAGCTCCAAAGTGGAGCCTTGGTGTAGGAGGGAGGAACATGCAGACTTAATAACTAATGAAGTCTCTCCCAAAGGTAGATTTTTAAACCTCCCAATCTGAGTGTCCATAGTCCACATGGAGTGAGGTCATCAGCATAAGACCCTCTGCCTTCCCTTTATCTGCCATAATCTTTTTTTCCTTCTACTAATATCTGATACACCTTCTGCCTATTGAAAGCATTTCTCCCTGCTGCCAGATTCATGAAGTTCATGAATTGCTTAATAAGGCCAATGAGATCTCTAATTTACTTGGATAAGTGTTGTTTTTTTTTTAACACTGTGACACTGTAAATAAAGACAACTCTTTCAATCATATTGTTAGATGATATACATACACATACATATATACATATATATATATATATACACATATATACATATTCACACACCAATTCCAGAAGATGAATCGGTCCCTTTTGAGACCTGAATGCCGTTTTCAGGTGCCTGTACCAAATATGCAATAATGGGAACTTTTAATCTTGGCAATAGATAGTGCAAAGATTAAAAAATAAAAACCCATAATTTTTTATTATCCTTAATGCTTGTTAAATATTAAAAAAAAACTAATAATATTCTTCCTATTGTTTTGATGATATTTGGGAGAGCAGGAAATTTCCCCTTCCCCTCTAAGTTCTTCTCGGGTGGCAAATATTCAAATTAATATCAGATATACTGATAAGAGGAAATAAAAAAACAAAAAATGTTTAATAACAACATGCAAACCTCTTGTCTCCATGGGACACAAGATAAAATAAGTAACTCACTAAAACAGCTGAAGTCAGCTTCTTTAATAGCCTCAGCCAAAGGCAAAGGATACTGGGGAGGGAAAGGTCAGTTACCAGAAAGGCAAAGTAAACAGGGTCAAGACTGTCCAGCCAATTAAGCTGTTGCCTTCTCCACTGACTTAGTCTTCTAAGCACAGTGAGAGATACCCTGACAGACACTCCCTGTCTAACAACAGTTCCAATCCTGCAATTGATTGCATAACAAAGGTAGACTTAATTTATACATATAAATGTCTCTTACAAAAGGGTAACCCTCACTTAGCTTTCAGAATCCTTGCTAAAAAATAATACTTCTGCCAAAGAGACATATTTTTGGGTAGTTGTGCTTAATCCCCTACAATGGAAGGGCCTGTGATATAGCCTACACACTGCTCTGTGATCTTGTTCTTCCCACCAAATGAGTTAATAAGTGGAGCTGGGAATAGATATTTTAGGACATAGTTGGTATTATGCTGCAACACTTTGTCAAAAAGAAAAACTCCACAACATATCACAACAATAAAAACAGGCTTTTGACATAGAAGCTAGCCAGACTTTCGACATAGAAGCTTTGAGTAGGTGGTTGCGCTTCGATCACCATCTGAACAGAGGCAAGCAGGAAAGAGCTGCATAGCAGTGGATTGCTACTCTAAGGAGAGGCTGAGTCCTCTTACTACTTAAGCAACTAGTTGCTAGGATGCCTCCCCCCCTTCCACTCCTGGGTAAGCTAGCTAAACTTCCTGAGCCTCAAGCTCCCTGTCTAGGAGAGGAGAGCAAGAGCTACCAAAAGGGGGTCTGGAGGAAATTTATGAAAGGTTGTCTGCCAGTCACACAACAAGGCTCCTAAATGGTTATCTATTGAGAGCAAAATGCAGCTCCATGCAACTCACTGCAGCAAAGTGTTGACAGTTCCAGTTTATAAGTGGGGCAGAAGCTGGGTGCAACAATATATGGGCCTCTCAAACACACACAGAGACACAGAGCCAAGGGTCAATCCTGCAATACTGAAGGTGTGGGATTTGAGGTGTTTTTTCACTCCAGTGTTTGCTGACTCATGCACTATTGAAGGTGGGGTGAACTCTGGGGATGTCTCTCTGGACGGCCTTGGTCACTTGCATAAGCAAAGAAGGGACCATGCTGTGTCTTAGCTCCGCCTTTTGACTGGCTCCTGGCCATCCCCAAGCGCTGGACCAGTTCTTGGCCATCTATGAGTTTCACCATCCTGCCGGCCCCATGAAAGGCTCTTGTGCCTCTTGGGATCTGTAAAGCGGGTTCCTAGATTGTTTTCAATATTTCAAAAAGTCAAAGAGAATCTGCTTATGTGTCGGCGCTCCTCTGACCCAACCAGCGTTTCAGTTGGAATGATTGTTCGAGCCTGGTCAAAAATCCCGTTCACCGTGACCTTGGTCCTCCGTCGAGGGTGGGACCGCATCCTTTAACAGGACTAGGGTCGCCGCTCCTTATCTGGAACCCCAGGGACCATGGTAGGGCATGCACTGACCCTGCAGAGTGACCCTGTTCCGAGCCCTTCTCACTATGCCGACGAGTGGCGGAGCTCAGTTGCTGAGCCCGTGCTTCCATTGCCAAAAAGCGACGCTCGGTGTCACCGCCCCGCCCCTCCCAGGGGGTTCCGCCCCGCCTACCGCGTAAGGCCCCTTCCGGGTTTCACGCCCTCCGCTAGTCCACGCCCCCCTCACGTTGTCCTATCCGAGGCGTCGTGCGACCTGGAGTCCCCGCCTCCCGCTCGCTGTCCCAACAGGCCCCGCCCCGCCTGGGGCAGCCCCGCGCCCCGGTCCGGCCGGCTTGCTCCGGCTCTCTCCGGTCCGGGGCCGCCCCCCGCCCCGCCCCGCTCCCGCCGGCCCGGGTGTCCGAGGTGCCGCGCCGCCGCCCCGCACCCTGTGAACATGGCGCTGCGAGCGGCGCTGAGCGTGCGGGCCGCGGCCTGCAGCCTGCGCGCCGCCTGGACGCCCGCTCCGCCCTGCCGGCCGCGGCCCTGGGGACTGCGGGCGGGCGCCGTCCGGACGCTGCGCACCGGCTCCGCTCTGCTCTCGGGTAAGCGCGGGCGGGCACGTGGGCCGGGCCGGGCCAGGGCGAGGGCGCTCCCGCCCCCGCCCGCTCTGCCTCGCCGCTCACCTCTCTTCCTCGGTGCGAGCGGGCGGGTTTTTGCCTGCGCTTTGTTTTGCTGTGGGATCCCGTTGCGCGGCCGCTGCTCCCCGCCCTCGGCGCCGCGGACCCGCTGCAGCCTTTGTCCGGCGCTTAGGGACCCCGGGAGGCCTGGGCCCGCGGCGGCGGGAGCCGTGGCCGCTCGTGCTGGGAACCCGGCGACCTTAGGCTGCCCCGCACGTGTGAGCGTCGTGGACCTGGAAGTGGAGACAAGTGATAGGCTTGAGTTTGCGGAGTGGACCATTGCCTAAACGCGAGAGCCCTTACCGGGATTCCAGCGGCGCGTCCAGACTTTGACTAGCGAAAGCGACCATGACTTAAAAGACGCACCTGTTCCCTAAAATCAGTGAGGATAAAGTTTTCTGCCACGTTCTGCTGTAATCTACGTTGAGCCACGGGTGTCTTGGGGCCAAAATGAGGCCAGACTTAAATGGACTTGAAGTCGCCAGGAGATTCCCCCATAAATGCCTTAGTGCAGCGGTCGCAGCGGGGAAAACACGTTTTCCTACTTAATTCGCAAATGCTTGAGCCGCAGTCGCACCTCCTAGAACTCCCTAGAGCTTCTAGGTTTGTGATGGCTTTGGCCTCATTAAGTTCGTTGTTTCAGAAACTTATTTGGGACCGGCAGAGTTGATAAACTTACTCCAAAGGCTGAAACAAAAAGGTGCTTCTCCCAGCTCGTTGACTAACGCACTCGCTGCTGTTTGGTCACATGAGCCTATTACCAATTTGAGTTACCGGGTGACATTTGTTATATCTAACAACTTTATTTCAAGTCTTTTTTGTTTGTTCATTGTGATACTCCTGCCCACCATTTGCAGTTGTCACTTACCTAGTTAAATATTGCCCAAGGTGTCATAGCCACGATCTGGTGAAACACCTCGTTTTTTAATAACAGACAGTTCCAGTTGTGGTTCGACCTTGGCAGTCACTTTGTCTCTAACTGGGCTTCTTTCACCAGACAAATAATAATTTACCTCATAGTTGTTGGATGAAATTAAATAATGTAACTGGAATATGTATATATAAATATCCTGACACATTGTATTTGATAAATGTTACTTATTATTAAATGTTAGTGTAGAAAGTCAGTTAAAAATGACTAATATTAATATAATTTACAATTTCTCTGATTAGTGACTTTGGAAGGATAACTCAGACTTTTCATACATAAGAACACCTAATTATCTGGGCCAATAATCATGTGTTTTGAGGCTCAGTAAAAAAAGTAATTATTTACCACATCTGTCAACTTTTTTTCCTTAGGGGGCAAGGTTTAAAGGGACATTTTACTGACCATTGTCTTTAGCTTAAAAAAACATGGCCTACTTACACCCACCCACCCACACACACATATACAAAACTTCTGGACTTGAAGTCAAGCTGTCCTGTGAGTATTTAGCAAGGGAATCTTGCTGCCTGACCCTCTAAATTTGGGGTTGCTCAGCTGCTAAATTAGGATGAAAGCAACCTTACTGCTAAGATTATCTTTACAGTTAGGTAAGATAGCAAGGCCAACATCATCATGCTATATTGGCCCAGAGAAGTCATTTAGTTTAAAAAGTGGTACTTAGATTTAAACTGTTCATTATTGGTAACATAATCACCCAATTTTAGGGTTTAATAGAATGAATGACAGGAAGCATTGAGTGTTGTAGCCAAATAACTACTACCTACTAGATTTTCACTGAGTCCTTTTTACTCGATTAAACTTTTAACAGTGGGGTACTGTACCTTGCTGTTGTTCACTTTATAATTAACAGTCCAATCTGTATATAATAGGCTGTGTCTGTAATGTGTTAAGTACCTTGAGAAATGTTAAGTCAGGGTGGTGGCTTAGTGCTGTGGGAGCAAGTTGAACCACTTGACAAGCCAGGCCTGAGGCTGTATGCACAGTGCAAGACTTCCTGCAGGACAGAGCTACTAAACTGTGACATCAATACCTCAAGGCAGGTAATCCATAAACCTTAACTTTTCCTATGGAAATAGCAGGTTCACCTGAAGCATTCTTTACTGAATGCAGCAAAGCAAGTTCCTTTATGACAGATTTTACAACTTCTACTGGAGTATGAAATTAAAGTTTCTTAATAACTAGGGGGAGAAATGTTATTATACTCCTTATATTTTGTGTATTAGAGTGATGTCATCTAATCAATTTAAGCTGTTTAAATCCAGCTATTTGGGTATGAGTGAACAGACAAGGCTTACTCTAAAACAGTGTGAATTAATGAGCTATTTTCCTTAACTTTCAGTGCATCATTTTTTGAAAAATACTTAAAAATATGATTATATTTATGGAGATAGTATATACTTGAAAAAAAAAAACCACTCTTCACTGTTGGCCATTCTTTTTTCAGGTATCTTGAACAGTTTATGCCTTTAAAGAGAAACAGCTTGTCAAGCTATGGACTGATGTGTCCAATAAATGAGCAGAGCTTTACTATCTACCATTTAATGGCCTAGTTCTAGACTGTTTGCTCTTTAAATAATGGTGGCCATTTTCAAGAGCAAGCGTCTATTTCATCCATCAAAATGGAATTAAAGAAAATAGTCAAGTTATAATTGTCCCAGTTTTACTAATGTTGTACTGAAGCCTTGTTAGGTAGTGTTGACTACCTAAGGAGGCAGTTTAGTTAAATCATTAATAAGCAGTCTTTAGACTGTCTCCCAGAGCCATATCACTCCATTTATCTTTCTGAGGAATGGGAATGTACATCTGCAATGTGCTCCAAAATATTTGTGATTTAGATTAAATAATGTAAGACCAGATAACCATATATTCCAAGATGCACGGTGTTCACATCAGTCCGAAATGCTACCACTATCAGGAAACCGGTTGTCTTTTCACATGATCTGTTCTCTACTGGGCCACATACTATTGAACGGCAGTGTCAATATGTCACACACAAATACTGGAAAAGTCTTGCATTTGAATAGTGTTAATATGAAAGATGCTTTTAAAGAAGCGACACTACTGGCTTTTCTGAAATATTCTTCTCTTTTAGTGCGTAAATTCACAGACAAACATGAATGGATAACAGCAGAAAATGGTATTGGAACAGTGGGAATCAGCAATTTTGCACAGGTATTGGACTGTCTTGAAATATTTGAAGCTTTCACCTAAATTTCATTGTCTCTACCTCTTAGAAATTGCTTACTCTTTCCCTTCATATTTCAGGCCTATAAGGACCTTTAAAGAACATCAGTCGGGTGAATTTAAAAACATAATTTTCTTAATGCCTTAAGAAATACTGAAATGTTACCTCTTAAAAGTAGTAGACAAACTTTACTCAAAAAAGGTTTTTTGTACTGAGACCAATAAGGGCAGATCAGGCAATGGCAGTGTGACAGTGTTTCGTGGATGCAGTGTCACACATGCTACCAGTGGGAAAACCTAGGATGGCACTTGCTACACAGCAGGAAACCTTTTATTTAGTTTGTCTTTTTCTCTATTCCCCTATTCCTGTTGATCCTTTATTGAGATACTATTAAACAAAGTGAGAAGCCAAAGAACAGCACGGGTCAGTGATTTTGAACTGGATCTGTATGTGAGGTGGGGAAGGGCGAAAATTAAATGGGAAGGAGTATATACTAATCTTCAAAAATCATGGAAGCTCATATATTGAGAACAGATTAACAGTTTATCCTCACTGGCATAGTTGTGCTCCAACTGAGGCCTATTAGAGGATGCTTTGTGAAATATTGTCAAAGGTGTTGGAAAATGATGCCCAGAGCATTACATAATGGATAGCATGAGTGGTGCAAGGAGTTGTGAGCCACGTGTGATGTAGAGATCACTTCTTATTGCAGTCAAGGTCTTCAAGTTCTCAGAAAAAGCCTGAGGACTATGATTTCTGGTCAATGGGTAGGATTTCAGCAGATGTGGTAAGGGAGATGGTGCACATAAAACTTCAGAAGTAGGAAAGCAAAAATTTCTCAGAGAAGCAAATAATCATGGGGGGACATATGATTCATGACAGGGCTTACTAATGCCTGTGAGCCAGATTTAGTGGGAAGCTATTTTGTGGCTCCTGCACAAAGAATAGTTTTGCACAAAGAATAGTTTTGCCTTTTTTAGAGTTCTAAGAAAAACCAAAGAATGTGGCTTCACAAGTGTTAATAACATTCACTATTTGAATTTAAGGGATTCTGTGTTTGGCTTGATCTGTTTCTAGGAGGTTTGACTTAAGAGGTTTTTGTGTTTTTAGGAAGCTTTGGGAGATGTTGTTTATTGTAGTCTGCCTGAAGTTGGGACAAAATTGAACAAACAAGGTGAGTGTTTTTCTGATCTTAGTATGTCATGATTCATGCCATGAGTTTACTTTTATATGATCTCTACCTTGAATAATGACTTACTTACACAAAGAGTCAGAGTGCTTTTTGCTCATGTAATAGAACACTCAAATGAAAATTGATTTAAATAGGGGCTTATGTCTCATACAGGCAGTAAGTGTGAAGATAGGTGGATGCAGGATTGGCTCAGCGAGGGTCAACAAGGACAGACTTTTGGGTTCTCATGTCAGAGTTCTCAAAAGCTTCAAGGTTCACACTCTCAAGTGACTGCATCCAAAAATAGGCAGGTTTTCTCTCTTTCAGGGGTGAGGGACAGCTTTATAACTGACAGTGGTTAGTTTACATTCACATTAACTGTAGATTTTTGACAGAGGTGACAGGTAACCAATGCTAGAGCTTATTTGGTGACTTCTTGTCATTATCCTGATTACATTTTCCAGACAATTATACATGGATTCAATATTCCTTATTCCTTTGGCCCAGAGAGCTTTGTTGAGGCAGGTTCTCCTGTCTATTTCTCCTGTCTAGAAATCTTAAGTACAGAGATCTAATACCTTGTTAGTTGTCTGATATCTGGGTTTCCTGCCACTCCTAGCTTCAGGGATTGATGGAAGGAGAATAACCAGCTTTTTCTTTTTTATTAAGTTTATATTTTTTAAAATTGATTGTACATATATATTTTACTTAAGTCTATCCTGAGGTTCTCCTACCACCTTGTCACCTGTGAACCATCATCTTAATCTCTACACATCTCTCACCCAGTTTTACCCCCCTCCCCTTCTCTTGCTCTGTGCTTCAGTTCTGCTGACAGTTTTAAGTTTTCTTTGTCCTTTTGTTTGTTTTCCCTATATCCTGCATATAGGTGAAACCATTCAGTATTTCTCTTTATCTTTCTGGCTTATTTCTGCTAACATGATTCCTTCTAGGTTCAGCCATGTTATCACAAATGCATCATATTTGTCTTTTTTTGACTGATGAATAATATTCCATTATGAGCATATATCACATCTTTCTGATCCATTTGTCTATTTTGGGGCATTTGGGTTGTTTCCATATCCTAGCTAGTGTAAACAGTGCTGCAGTAAGTGTTTAAATTAGTGTTTTTGTATCCTTGGGGTAGATTCCCAGAAGTGGGATTGCTGGATCAAATGGTAGTTCCATTTTCAGTAGTTTGAGGGTCCTTCACAGATTTCCATAGTGGCTGGACCAGTTTGCATTCCTACCAGCAGTGTAAAAGTGTTCCTTTTTCTCCACATCCATGCGACACTTGTTGTTGCCTGTTTTGTTGAGATGGGCCATTCTTACTGGTGTAAGATGGTATTGTGGTTGTATTGTGGTTTTGACGTGCATTTCCCTGGTTATTAGTGATGTTGAGCATTTTTTCATATGCCTATTGGCCACTTGTATTTCTTTGGAGAAGTATCTTTTTAGTTCTCTCCATTTTTTGACTGGGGTTTTTGCTTTGTTTTTGTTATGTTGTATGTGTTCTTTGTGGATGTTTGTTATCAGACACTTATCACTTATATGGAAAGCAACAAATTTTTCCCCATTCAGTTGGGTTTCTTTTTAAATAACCAGCTTTTTCATACTTTACCATGGACAGTAGGGTGAAATAAAGGGAGATAGCTCTTAACACCCTGCTCCCTCCCCATCCCCTTCACATACATATATGTACATTGGTAGTGTCAGATGAGGTCTTTTGAGTTAAAAAGTAAAATCTGCCTTTATTTGGAGGCAGTGAAAGATACCAGGAAGGAACATGGTTTGGGGAGTCAAAACCTGGTTTTAAACCCTTTAATTAGGTTTCATCAATAAGGATAATTATTATTTTATAAAGATTAAATGAAACTAGCAGTGTTGTCAGCAAAAATTTAGTGCCTGATGAATAAAGTTACTATAAAAATTTTTTGATACATCTCTTTGGGAGATGTATCTCTTTGGGAGAGTATGTCTTCATTTTTCTTGGGTATATATATGCAGAAATTGAATATCTGGTTCATAGTGTTGGTATTTAACTTTTTAAGGAAGTTTTCCAGAATGGTTATATTACCTTATGTTTTCACTAGCAGTTCAAGAGACTTACTGATGGTATAAAATTCATTGTGATTTTAACTTGCATTTGCCTAGTAGTAATATGCTAAGCAACTTTTTCATGTTTTTTGCTATTCATATATTTATTCTGTGAAGTCTCTAGTTAAGTCTTTTACCAAATTTCTAATTTAATTCTCTTTCCTTCATTGATTAGGCATTCTTTTGTTATTTTGACATAAAGGTGCTCATTTTTTATTGGTTATCTTTTTATATTCATAAGATCTGTAGTAAGGGTGCCTTTTTCATTCCTTAATATTTGTGGTAATTGTGTTTCCCTTTTTTTTTCTTCTTGAGTAATCTTGTTAGTTATGAATGAGTTTATACACAAAATTTGAGCCTCTCCTTTTTGGTCTATTTCACCTCACTTTGTAGCAGCTATAGTGGTCACAAACACTAACTTTTTGGTCAGTAAAGACTGGGATTTTCTTTCAGAATTTTGCCAGCCTCACTGCAGATTGGTGGCCCTCCTCAGGCAAAAAGTCCTTTAGCATTCACCACTGTTGTTCCTTCTTTCAAGTGTCAGCTCTTCATAAATTTATTTCTTTTGCTTATGTATTCTTATGTCTTTAAAATCCAGATAGTTGATTTTTAAAATAAAACTTAAAGATACTAATTTCCTTCTTGGTGCAATTTCAGCTGTACACCACAAACTTTGGTAATGGTATTGTATTTTTTTTTTTTTTTTTTGGTTTAGATCTCTTGATAGTATGCCACAGGTCACTAATCATATCTTTGGATCTGTTTCTGTTGACCACTTTTTGTCTTCACCATGGCTCCTTTCTAGTATTTCATCCCTAAATTGCAGCTACGTAGGCAGCCCTGGGCTCTAGCCTCCAAACTCTAATTACCTAGTGCTCGTTGGGTGAAGCAAAGTTGTCAGGGTACAAAGTTTGTAAACCAGTATCTTACCTAATTTGGGTACCTTTTTTCAGGGACTGATTTTCCCTTCTGGTAACTCTACAAAACCTTTATATATTTTTTAAAATGCTCTTTTCAGCATTTGTAGTTGTTATCTGCTGGAAGTTGGTCTGATCACCATTACTGGAATGTTGCTGGTTTTTTGAGTCATAGTATATTGACAGAAAGTTGAATTTCGTGAACTTAAACTACCTGCTATTTACATATATCACCATTTGTTCACTCTCTTTACAACATATAGATCCACTTTATATGAAGATGTTTATACCCTTTCATAGATAAGAACATGACAAAATCTATGGTTTTACTTTTAATAAAAAATACTAAGAATTTCATGTGATTGTCACCATTTTTCTATATGGCTTACTTTCAGGTCATTAACACTTGATATTTAATGTTTTCTTTGATTTTCTTAATTTAGATGAGTTTGGTGCTTTGGAAAGTGTGAAAGCTGCGAGTGAACTCTATTCTCCTCTGTCAGGAGAAGTAACTGAAATTAATGAAGCTCTTGCAGAAAATCCAGGGCTTGTCAACAAATCTTGTTACGAACATGGTAAGTTATTGCTGGAAATGTTTCAAGGGATGATTGTTGCAGTTAGCATTTAATCTGGGGTTTAAAGCAAGCTTTAACTGCTTGTGACTTCATCTTTTTGTACTTTTTGGTACTAAATAGAGCTGTCCTACTTTTTAAAAGGGAAATAGAATAATTGAATTTTGTAAGGTGATATTTAAGATCTGTCAGTGCAGGATTATTAGTATCACAGTTGTAAATGTTGTAAACACCAGCAAAGTATCTCTTCAGAAATAAAGCAGCTACATGGAGTAGGTGGTGATCGAATAATACATGCATTACTTTTTAGTTTTCTCACATTTTTGTCTTCATAATAACTCGGTAACATGAACAGCAGTTCCCTCAGTTTGTATATGAATTGACACCTCAAAAGATTTATCTGTTGGTTCATACAATTAACAGCAAAATTATGATGAGGTTGTACTTTTGAATTTCTTAATACATTATGGTAGGATATATTCTGGTTGTTAATTCTTTCCAGTTGTGATATGCAAGGATACTGATTTAATTCTAAAGACTAAAATGTAAAGCTCCTGTACAGAAAAGTGGATTAATTTTGAGGTACTCAGAATTTACATTTCAAATGAATTTAACTTTTAACTCTTAAGGGGTAATTTGCAATATAAAATACTTTTTTTTTTGGTTGCAGGTTGGCTGATCAAGATGACACTAAGTAACCCTTCAGAACTAGATGAACTAATGAGTGAAGAAGCATATGAGAAATACATAAGATCTATTGAGGAGTGAAAACCGAAGCCAAGCCCCTAAATAAACTAGTATAAAACAACTTAATCTAGCTTAGTTGTTTTAAATTAGTGGATCAAAGATTTAAAGTAGTAATGCCAGTGGAAAAAGAAACTACTTGGAACAGTGCTATTGAAAGAATATCCCTTAACTTTTTAATGACTACAGATGAATATGCTATGTACCTTTTTCACAAACACCTTATTTTTAGAGTTGGCTCTAGTTATAATCAAAATTTCAAGTTGGCTCTTGAAATTATATGGTAGAAACTAGTCATAAAATTTATGTGATTTAAGGATAGCATTTTTATCATACAGAATATATTTTACCTTATAGAATATTGTATCTTGCTTTATACCCACTACTGGATTTGGGTCAAAAATACTTTTCATTGGAATAAATGACAGTGAAGAAAAGTTTTTTTTTGGGTTAGTTACAGTATCAAATGAACAATATTACCTTAATTTTGCAATATTCTACGTATGCTGGTGCTATTTTTTTATACAGTGAAGCAACAGCCTTGAAGGAAAATCAAAAACAGTTTAATAATAAAACAATCAACTTCATTGTTTTTTGTTTCACTATTAGTATTTCATTTAGTGACTGCTAGTATTTGTAAAGATATTAATTTTCATTTATGGAAAGTTATTTAAGGGAAATTTAAGTCATAATAATGGAAGCTTCGAAGAAAATCTGAAAACCTCTGTGTGTGTGTCTGTGTATAGGTATATATGTGTATCATAGTCACACACATAAAGATATATATACATTAACACAGAGCAAGAGCAAACCTGTTTTCCTACTTTGTAAAGGAAAAGGGAATTTCAAGTACTACCACCTAATGAATGAATAAGTGTGAGAACCTAGAGGAAGTGGGTAGGAATATAATTTATAAATCATTCATTTTCTTTAGGAGACAGAAACCATTGTAAGATTATAGTATTATACCAGTTATATTACTGCTAAGTGGTATCTTTGCACCCTCATCAAGAAAGTAGTCAAGATATATCTACTTTGGAAATAGAAAGGGATGGGTAATTATTACATTTTACATGTAATGATTACAATTTAATCTTTTTTTGTTTTGAAGCTATTCTCAGTTATTACCTTTGATTTCACAATATTCAACATTTGCCAGAGACTGACTATAACCATAACAGCTAGTTTACAGAGAGGGTTAGGGAGAGGATTGGGTTAGATAATCAGAGTGGAACAGAATGTTAGGCTTTTCACATTTCCTGGTCTAAATCCATTCCTTAGCAAATGTTACTACTGAAAACACTTAAATGGGAATCTGAAAGGGGAAATAGAGGGTGACTGTTCAAAGGTGAGAAGCAAAAAGGTCATTCTAGAGTGAAAGTCCATCAGTGACTGGTGTGTGACAGATAAGCAGCTTTTCATTCTCCCTCCTTTTTCAAACAAGACACACTCTAACTGTACCAAAGAGCAGAACATTATGGGAACTTGCTCCTTCACTATTGAGACTATAGTGCCAATTTCACCCTTGTTTCTATTATAGTGCTGCCAAAACTAACAGGGTTGAATACCCTCCAAATAGGCAAATACCCTCCAAATTGAACAGAACAGACAAATTGAACAGAATTTAATTTCTGACCTCATTCCCTTTGAATGGCTTAGATCTTAACAGCTTACTAAAGATATGAATAATGCTTTCTGATCATTAAAATGCAAAAACATGGGACAAGTTACCTTGAAGTATTAAGAAATCTTTTTTGAGATCCTCTTTCCAAGATCATTTAAAGAGGTTGACAATAATAAGTTTTAATAAACTTTTAGAGATCGTTTACAGAGGTTGACAGTAATAAATTTTAATAAACTTTAGAGGGTTCTGCATAGGCATGCTAGTGCAAAACTAAGGTTGATATTTTATATCCACTCAGCAAATTAGAATTTCTGAATTTCCATTTTTCTCAGGCTGCTAAAATGTCAGTACTACCCACCTATTTTTCAAAACTATCAGTTATTTTTTCAGAACTAATCATACATCTGCCTCCCTCAGAAAGGGAGGTTAGATTCCTTTTTCCTTCCTAAACATGGCTATACCACTGACAATATATCCTCATCAGATTTTTTTGTTTTTTTTTCCCTTCTCCATTTAAGTAAACTTTTAGGAAAGATTTGGGTTTAAGATTAGCAGAAAGTTGTTTCCAGATATTTCTTGTACCCATTTTTCTGTTTTTAAAACTCCTTTGCCAACTTTAAGATCACATTCTTTGAATGCTTCTGATATCTTAATTTCTATATTGACTTCATAAGGATGAGTCAATCACACTTGTTCAGTAATGGTTTTAGACCATGATAACTGGTATCAGACAGTGGAAAAGAAATCATTACCAAATCTTCCAACTTCCATGTGTACTTGGAGAGTAACTTTCACTAAAGTTTGTCATTTAATAAATTTTAATCAAGACTTAGACTTCCCAGAAACAGAAAGCAACTTTGATGACTGGGTAATTGTACTGCTAGTCAAAAGGTTTCAAATTTTCTGTTTTCCTTTTGAGACTAGGTCTCGCTATTTTTGCCCATGGAACCGCAGGCTCACGTTGCCTGGGGTTCCACAGACTCAAGCAATCCCCAGCCTCAGCTTCCCAGGTAGCTGGGATTACAGGCGCGCCACCATGCCCAGCTATTTTTAGGGACTAGGTCTAGCTGTGTTGCCCCGAGTGGGACTCAAACCGTGATCTAAAGCCCCAACCGCTTCATAGGCTGAACCTTTACAGGCACGAGCCACCGTGCCTGGCTCAAATTTTCTGTTTTCAAAAGAACTGAAGGAGGACCTAGCCATACTATCAGCTGATAATTATGATTTTCCTGCTGATCACTGTGTTTCTTGTATGGAAGAGAGTTTAAAAAATGTTAAGATAACACTGCTCTTAAAATCCTGTTGTGCACCTTCATGTGAAGAAAGTATCTCAGCTTACATCTATGAAAACAAATTCAATTGGCGTTGAATGTCTCATTCTAGCAACATACAGTTTATCCACATGTACATGAATTGGGAGCAAACTGGAATAAAGCCATGCATTTCATTCTGACATCTCCAGTATCACTCATTAGTTGACTTTCTAGCCACATGAAATATATAGCTTATGTTTGCCAGCTGAGCAGAAATAAAGATAATTCTTAATTTGAAGAAAAAAAAACACACACTTAGGCTTATTGTCTCAGAAAATATTTTAAATTTCATTTTTTAATTTCTCTTGTTGCAGGTGTGACTAGTCAGTAGTCTTTGACCATATGTTAGAATAAGATTCTGTGGAGCAAGTAGACTAAAAATACAACTACTTGAAAAAGTTTTTTTAAAATTCATTTATGTTATTTTTAAATAGATGACAATGGGTGTCATTTAACATTTTTAAAAGCAATGTAACAATTTGAAATGCCAACACTTATGACACTTTGGATGCTAAAATCTTTGCTACTATTTATGATTAAAATGTAAACACAAAATAATGTGATAAGGTATACAGTTTTGTACAATACTTTTCATAAGTATGCAGACATACCACTACTTCTAGGTTGTGAAATAGGACCCAAATATGTGTATTTTAGATAAATGATATCTATTAAAGCAGTCTGGAAAAGAACTTTGTTCTACCACTTTAAATATAATGTAATGTACACATGAGACTGTCCATATCAGCCGGGCACAGTGGCTCGTGCCTGTAAGCTTCAGCCTATGAAGCGGCTGGGGCTAGGGATTGCTGTTCGAGTTCACCTGGGGCACGTAGTGAGACCAAGTACCAAAAAAAAAAAAAATGTAGCTGGGCGTGGTGGCGTGTGCCTGTAATCCCAGCTACCTGGGAAGCTGAGGCTGGAGAGTGATTGAGTCTGTGGTACCCCAGGCAACGTGAGCCTTCAGTTCCACAGGCAAAAATAGCAAGACCTAGTCTCAAAAAAAAAAAGATTGTCCATATCATAGGTTTCTTAGGCTTTCTAACTGTGTTCTATATGAGGTAAAAAAAAAAATGGTGTAAATCACAGATCTCTTTCCAAATGCAGTGTTATTTTCCAGAGCAGGAATATTTATTATTTTAAAACCCATGCGTGCACCTCTGGAAGCTGAAAGTAGCAGCACCACAGGTAGGAAGGGAGGAAAGGGTGGCCCTACACGTTTTCACCAGCTCCTATGCTGATTTGAGGATTTGAGGCTACTTCATTTGTGTAAGAGATACCAATGCCCACTTGACATATACTGCCACGCAAAGTCACGGAATGCTAACTGGTAACACCAGAGGATCCAGATTAGTTCTGCCAGTCAAGTAAACAGGTGCCCCAAAGGTAAAGCCCAATAGAGCCTACTAGGAAATTTGAGACCTGCCTGACTCTAGGGCAGTTGTCCTCGTGAGGGAGGATGACTTGGGGACAGCTGACAATGTCTGGAGCAGGAAGGGTTGCCTACCTTCTCCAGAATGGAGGTCGGGGTGGCTGCTAAGCGGGGAGAACGAACCACCACGGAACCATTCCGTCCATTGGTGACAGTACCCAGGGTGGCAGGTGATCCGAGCAGCAGCAAGTTGTGGGGCTCCACAGAACGCACGTTCCAGGTTCCCCTCCGTCAACTCCGCGGGCACTCAGGATGCACTTTATCACACTACGCACCCTCAGGCGTCGGCCGGCGGGGGCGCCTCACTCAGTAGGAAAGCACGTGACCGTGCGAGCCAGTCGGCGGCACGTGCCTGCCAGTGACCGCCAGCGACGCCTCCCGCGCTCAGCTTTGTTGCGCGAAGTTGGCTTACGTCACTTCCGCCGAGAACGCTCGCAGACCCGCCCACCGCTCCGCCCCCGGCGCGTCCGTCCGTAACCAGAGCAACGACGTCCCTCTCCCTCCGGCGGGACTTTAGGTGCCACGGGGTCTTCCACTCCGCTGGCCCCACAGAAGGGAGGGTGTGAGCGGCTACGGCCGCCCCCCGCCTCCGGGGCAAGACTCCAGACCATTCCACGGGCGGCAGAGCGAGAGA
The DNA here is from genome assembly GCA_004024945.1 of Uropsilus gracilis. Classification (NCBI taxonomy): domain Eukaryota; kingdom Metazoa; phylum Chordata; class Mammalia; order Eulipotyphla; family Talpidae; genus Uropsilus; species Uropsilus gracilis. The sequence goes on along the minus strand of PVHY01004403.1, from coordinate 60,977 downwards.
ACGTGCCCACTTGAAAAGAAGCTGCCCTGAGGCGGCGAAGCAAAAGGAAGAGGTACAGGGGTCCTAGCGGAGGAGTGGCGTGGATTGGGTGGGAGGTGGGAGGAGCCAGAAAGGGCGGAGGGGCCCTGTGAGGGAGGAGCCTCGGTGAAAGGGGCGGGGCTTGGCAGAGCTAGTAAGGGCCCTATGGCAGGAGAGGAAGGCGCTGTTAGAGGAGGGGGAGGGGCTAGGTGAGGAAGAATCATGGGAGAAGGGGTGGAGCTTTTGCGGAGGGAGGAGCTTGCAGGAAAGAGGTGGGGCTTCTGGAAGAAAGGGAGGACGGGGGTGAGGTGCCTGAACTTAGGGTGGATCGTGGGCTGATGAGTTGTTTTTTCTGGTGGCCTGTGAGTCCTGTGAGAAAGGCATTTCTTCATCACTAAACTCCCACTGTTAGGCAAGGCATCGGAATGTAGTGAATGAATGAATGTGAATGAAAAAAAGTGGAAGCGTTGGAGACTGGGAGTGGAGTAGAAATGGTATGAAGGAATGGTTGTAGAGTTGGCACTCCTAGGAATTATTTTATAAATAAAATGCTGTGTTCTGTTGTCACATGATAAGTGTAACGTTCCCTATAGTTGACATGAGGAGATAACTAAATGCTCTTTAAAATAGGAATAAATTTAGCAGTTTGGGTGGTGCAGATGTTTAACTTTGAGGCAAAATTTCAACTTCCTGCCGAGTTGTGTTCCAAAGCTGTATGTTAAATTAGATAATTTAAAACTATTCCTAGTGATCAGTCTGTCATCTTCAAACATCTTCACAACCTTCTTACTTCATATGCTTGAAGTATAGCTCTGTATTAAGAAACTTAATTCCCACCATTATAAACAGTGTTTATAATCATCAATTTCTTCATTCAACACACACTTGTAAAGATCCACGGAAACATCCATTAAGAATTCCAAATGAAGCTGTCAGAAATCCATCTTCGCCTGTCAGAAATTCTGATAGATTTAGGCTTTCTTTAAATCTAGGAAGGCGAGGGTAGCTGTGAAGAGTCACGTTGTAGAACCAAAAAAGTGGAAAGGAATTTGGAGGGATTACAACCTGCTTTTAACACGGAGCTTTTCACCTTTCCTAATGCATCAGCATCCCCAGCTGCCCTTTCACTGATTAGCAATGTATCAGCCAGTTGGAAGAATCTAGGACCAGGCATTTGTCACCTGGTCGTATAGTTAGGTAATGGCAAGTGAGTGGCGTACATGTAACCACTCTTAGATACCTTGACTGCAGCACTCCAGTCTCTGCCTCTAGGGTCATATTGCCTTCTTTGTTTGAAATCTCTTCCTCCATGGGATACATGTCATTGCATAGAGGACCCACCATACAAGAAATCATCTGAAAAATCACCATTCACATTGGGTGTTAACCTAAGATCATTTCCCCCTCTCAAGATCCTCAATTATGTCTTTAAAGTTCTTTCTTGCCATGTAAAATAAAATTGACAGGTTTGAGAGATTAGGGCATGGATATCTTTTGGGAGAGCTATCACTCTGTTTTTACCACATATATAGACATTTGGTATTGGGGTGATTTTTTATATAGCAATAGATGATTGGAAATTAACTAGCTGTGTCAACTGGGATGAACCTCTCTGTAAATCCCATTAGCCTACTCTTTTACTTTGAGTTGCACTGTCTAGAGAAATTATAATGATTGCCGTGCACTTGATTAATGTTATCTTTCCCTTCATCAGTCTTCTCTTTTTTTCAACTCCATTTCCTGAGAAATTCATGAGATGCTGTAGTAGAAATTGGTCATTTGTGGTGGCTTCTCTGAATGCACTTCCTACACTTGAATCCTCTCTAGTGCATTTTGAATTCCCTCTTTATGATGGAACTAGAAACCTTCCCCACCACCCCCAGCTCCTGTGCTACACTGTAGCAAGAATTCTGGCATGAGACCCATGTTCCACCAATAAGCCACATCCCAACAATATACTCACTAAGCAAATACTAACAGAAAGAAATGGTCTTTGACATTGTGGTGAAATAAAAATCTGTCATTATAATTGCAGAGGTTTCAGATACATAGGTCTGGGGTGACAGGCAGTCCCATGTGTCATTTCTGAAAGCTGGGTCAATTGCAGTTTCATTCATACCACATAGTATGGTTGGGAATTGCTGCCAACTTTATAGCTTTAGAGCTGGGAATCTGACCCACCTTTCCTCTGAAGATTCTATAGACTACCTAATAACTTGTGACTATTTCTATGTACTCTTCCAATTTGAAGCCTCATTGCCAGTGGATTAACATTACAGTTAAGTAAGAGGAACAGCTCATGGTGCATGTGCTTTATAGTTGATAAAGCGCTCTTGCACGTTATTTAATGTAAATTATCATCCTTAGTTCCAAAAGTTTTTTCCAAAGTTATTTCTTTGTTGTTCTATCAACGGCATTTGTGGTTTAATACATGTGTAGTAAACAGGTTTTTTTTTTTAGACTAGGTCTCGTTATTTTTGCCTGTGGAACCTCAGGCTCACATTGCCCAGGGTACCACAGACTCAAGCAATCCCCAGCCTCAGCTTCCCAGGTAGCTGGGATTACAGGCATGCGCCACCATGCCCAGCTATATTTTTTTGAAACAGGTCTCACTGTGTGCCCTTGGCAGGACTCAAACAGCAATCCTCTGACCTCTGCCATGGCTTCTTAGGCTGCTGCTTACAGGCATGAGCCACCATGCCCGGCCTAAACAGGTTTTTTTTTAACGTCTAACAATATTTGAGCATGGTGCACTTTCCTCCTTATAATTTTTCCTTTATTTCTTAAAAATTGTCACTCAGCAAAATTGACTTCTGGTTGGTATAAAGTTCTATGAATTTTAACAAATGTATATCTGTCTGCCACCATTCTGGTCTTATCTTTTTGAGAGTAACTAGAGAGTAACATACGTTCCTGTGTATTGTAGAGAATGCAGTATAACCTTCTGAGATTGACTTTTTTCATTGGAGATTTACCCATATTGCTGTAGATATAAACAGTTCCCTCTGAAGGCTGAGTCCATTGTATATGTGTACTGCAGGTGATGTGTATCACCTGCAGTTTGATTGCCTGTTCATTTCAAATGTTTCCAGTTTCCAGGGAAACATTTCCAGTTAGAAATAGAGCTGCTGTAACTACCTGTGTGCCGATTTTTGTGTGAACCTAAGTTTTCACTTACCTGGTTTGTGAAGAGTAGGTATGCCAAGAAGTATGATGACTCTAAGTCTACCTTTATGGGAAATTGTGAAATTGTTTTCCAGAGAAGGGTCACCATTTTGCATCCCTACCAGGAATGACTAAGATTCCATTTGCTGTTGTCCTGACTACCAATGTTATTGTCCGGTTTTATAAAAATAGATTTTTACTTAGTGGTTTTACTTTTAATTAACTTAAATGGTTGAGGTTTTTTAATGGTTTAATGGTCAGCTGTTTTGTCCATTAGTTTAATTTTTGCAAAATTAAATTTCCAATTTTTTTATGTGTTACTTTAAAATTTTTTTTTAACTATTGGGTTTAATGAAGGTTGTTTACATATTCTGGACAGAAGCCCTTTGCCAATAAGTGATTTGCTAATATTTTCTGTCATGCCTATCTTTTCATTCTCCTGTAGAGTGTTTGGCAAAGTAAAAGTTCTTAATTTTGATGAAGTCTAATTTATTATTTATTTATTTGTTTGTTTGTTTGTTTATTTATTTATTTATTTATTTATTTTTGAGACTAGGTCTCACTATTTTTGCCCATGGAACCGCAGGCTCATGTTGCCCGGGGTTCCACACACTCAAGCAATCCCCAGCCTCAGCTTCCCAGGTAGCTGGGATTACAGGCGTGCGCCACCATGCCCAGCTATTTTTAGGAACTAGGTCTCACTACAGGCCCCAGGGAGGACTCAAACCGTGATCCCTAGTCCCGACCGCTTCATAGGCTGAAGCTTACAGGCACGAGCCACCGTGCCCTGAAGAAGTCTAATTTATTATTTTTTTCTTTTGTGTATCACTCTTTGAGCACCATGTCTAAACTCTCAACTCAGCAACTTACCTCCCTATCCGTCTGTGACTATGCAGGTGTCTCTCTTTTCCTAATAAAATTGTCCTTTTAAAATGTGGGGAAAAAACAAAAACAAACCAAACCTTGGGTTCTGGGGCACACAAACCAACAGAAAAACAAAATAAGCAAACAAAAATTCAGAATTTTGTGGGAATCTTTTTATAGCTCTAGCTTCATATTCATAAAAATGATAAAATAACCAGGTGTCACCTTCTTGATTAAAGAAATACAGAGACCCTTTCTGTGTTTTATGGTATAGGTATAGGCTTGTGGGTCCTTTCCTATTTTTTCTGCTATCCCCTTTTTCAGTTCCTTTTTGGCCACTAGCTTCTGGAAATGTATGTTTTTGATCAGATGTTCTGCCTTTTTCACATAGGTTTTTCTTTGGGCAGCATTGCTTATTTGAAAATATCACCTATAATCACTGATTTCCATTTACTTTGATTTCAGTCATCTCCCATCCCATTCTAACTTCTATACAACACTTCCAGGAGAGTAGCAACAGGAGACTTGTCCTTTGACTAGACTCCCTTGTAACGTTGGTGTGCTTCTGCTGTTGGCTAATGGTAGCTTGCTGGAAATCTTCATTCATTTCAGGAGCAAGACATTTTCTGGCCTAAGTTCCAAACTGGTTAAAGAACTCTAAAGAACCCACTGGATGTGTAAAAAAGGGCATTTGATAGTTTGTACTTCTCAGTTCATTAACAGACTGTGACCATACTGCTGTGCCAAAGATCCAAAGGGTAATTCCCTCTTCAGTTCCACTCCTTTCTTTTGCAGTTCAGCACATTGAATGAGTAGGCCTGGAGTACTCTGATGCAAGAGTAACAGCAATTATTTATGGAGTTTCTCAAAATCACCTTCATGGATGGTTATCCAATTTTTTTTTATATTTTTGTTGAATTTCTTCTTTTTCAATAGGTCTTTGCAGAATATTTAATTCCAACTTAAAACCACACAAATTGTGTTCTCTGTTCTTTGCTGCATGCATTTTAATTTGCATGAAGTCAGAATTTACTGTAATTTTACCTCCACCAGGATCCTATGTTCCATCTTGTACCATTTTGTTTACACAGTGTCTTGACTTTTTTTATTATGGAAAATTTCACACTTCCATTAGAGAGAACCATACAGTTAGACTCTATGTACCCAACAAACAGAACTTTGACTATTTCATCACATTCTCCTTTTTCTAAACCATAGCCACCCATCTCCCTTTCTAGGATTATTCTGAAGTAAATCATAATGGCTTATGTTTAATTGGGAAAATAAAATAAAAAACAATTGTTTGATCATTCCATTTCTGTCTTTAAAAGCTATTAGAAATTTTATTTTCTGGATCATAGTGAATTTCCTTAGACTCTCATTCACCTTGTTTCATTTTCAGATATTTTAAGTTTCTCAATCAATTTTTCTGATTTGGGTTTATCTTGTTTATCGAAATATGTACTTTGGGAATGCCGACCTCAATGAGTTTCAGTTCTGGTTACTTCTATGCATATATAATAATAGAGTTTAATACTTTTTTGGCCTACATCTATGTGTCTTCCTGCTTTGTCCTCCAAATCCAATTTTCTAGATATATCTGCAAATACTTCCCTATGCTAGTATTTTCACTGTGGTCTTTATGTTTTCTTGATGCAATTTTCTCAGAAATCAATTAGTATGAACTTTAATGTATACTGTGTAACAGTGATTCTCAAATGGGACCAACTGTTAAAGCTCTGTGGAAGTCAAGAAGTAGAGTTTTATGGATTTACTTCAGTTCTGTAAACAAGGCATTTTTTTTTTCAAAATCAGGACATCAATGTTTATTTCATATATTACTTCAAAAGTGGAGATTCTTTTTTTCTAACCAGAACATTAGGAGTCTTTATTTAGACAATTGTAATTGCAGTAATTCTTTCTCAGTATGAAGAAGGTATAATTTTAATATCAGAAAATTTCAATGCTTTGATATCAAAGCAGACTTCATTCCAACATAAAAGTAAAACTGCAGATTATTTGTCAAACAGTGCATGTCCATCCTTTAGTAATCTTTGATAACTTCTTGTACATTTGTAATTTGTCATTGTTTTTTTATGTCATCACTTACATGAGCTGGAAGATAAGAATGGGCAATAAAGCTTATAAAGCATTTTCAGAGGAGGAATACTACAAAGACTTTTTTATACTAACTGATTTTGCTGTGCAGTAAACTGATCATTTGACTAAGAATATGGTGTTCACCCACTTGAAGGTGATTCTTAATTTTCAGTCATAAGGATTCAAGTTAGCTTCCATGACACCCTATTAAATAAGTAAAGTACTTATACAAATAAATTTTTAACAGATAGGTACTTAGCATAATACCTTGCACATTGAAAAAGCTGCCTCACAGATTTTTATTATTCACTTGTCATTATTATTTACATTTCTTCCCACACATGATAATATAATGTGACTGGAGTCTCTTCTCCAGCTTCTCCTCACTCCAGAGCAGTGATTCACCTATTGTTGTTTGGTTGCCTCTGCCTTCCTCTCTAGGAAGAAAGATGGAGATAGAGATATGTGATATCTCTCAGGTTTCACATATTCTTATGCCATGTGATATACCATTGAAGAAAGTGGAGATGGTTAACCTGAAAAAGAGAGGAGGAAGTTGAACTTTGTCTTAAGGCTGCTGGGAAGCTGATGTCTTAGGCAATTTCTGGGTCAATTATTCTTCCATCTGTGGTGGTCACAGAAGTGCTTTGTAACTCTGGTGCAAGCCCAGAGTGAGGGATCATAGACATTCAAAGCCCATCCTTGCATAGGCAGGATTCCAGTCACAGAACCCTGGCAGGCAAAACTAGGACCAGGGAGAAGATGTTAATGGGGCAGGGAAACCAGTGGGGCTCCCATGTACAGAACTTTTTAACAGAATTTGTTCTCTATCTTTGCTGGATCTTTGATTCACTTGGGGTATGCTTAAAAATCTGCATCACCTGACTGTCCCTGCACCTATTTGAATTAGAACCTTTCTAATTCAGTGTGGGTAGCATCATTTAAAATTTTTTCCTTGATGATCCTGGGTTGCATGCAAGTTTGAGAACCAGTAAATCAGAACACGCTGGCATTGAGACAGTCTCTGCCGGGTCAGCACCTCATGTGTGAACAAAGCTGCTCTTACTTTACATAAACACAGACCTTTTTTCTTACTGATTTGTACATTCTGTCTATCCATAATCTCTCCTAAACAATATCTGTTTCTTTGCTATATCAACCTTTAATTTACATTTTTAAAAAATCATTTAACGTCTAAGTTTTTGACTCTGTGCTTGCTACCTTTTGTACTGCAAAGCTGTGAAGGTAAGGTGCGTCTGTGGTACGAGAGTATTTGTAATGCAGATGGGAATAAGGACTGACTACTTACAGGAGCTCCTTTAGCTTGGGCAGTGGCTGAAATAAAATTTCAAAATATGAAAGCTATAGGCAGGTTTTCATAACCTGATCCTTTATCAGGTTTCTGTTTATAAGTAGAACAACAGTTTTAGGTATTTTTTAAAACTACATTCAGAGTTTTTTTTTCTTTTTGATTGCATTCATTTCCACAGGTGTCATTTTGGAAGAGAGGAAGATGTCCAAACATATCTGTCCTTCTCTAGTAAAGGGAACTTTATTAATGTGACAATGCCCCTTTAACCCTATGTGAGAAAGTCAGAATGAAAATTAAACAGAAAATTTTACAAGACGTTACTGATCTCTGCCTCAATAGAAAGTGAAAAAAGTGCTGTGAGAGGGGTCAGAAGTTGGAGCCAAGTACCTCTATCTCCTTACAAGCAAGTTGTCATACCCCTCGAACATAAAGTTTTAATTTTTGCCTGAAACAGCCAGAAGTATTTTTATATATGGAAGTCAAGGAACTAAGAAAAATAAAAAACCAAATGTATTTTATATGCTTCCTATCACAGGTGCTCTTTACTCCTTCCAAAATTCCACATTTGGTATCAGTTTCCTTCAACCTGAATGACTTCTCATAGCACCTCTTGTAGTGCAGGTTTGATTTGAGTCTTCTGACCTGTATGGATCAATTTTGTTTATCTGAAAATATATTTACTTCCATTACTGAAGGATGTTTTCTGTGAATATACTATCTTGATAAGCTATCTTAGTATGGCCATTTTCCCCCCTCCCTTCACAGTAATGAAGCCTTTCTGCGCCTGAGACCTCTCTAGTATCTAACAAGAATGAGTTAAATAGCGTATCATTTCCTCCTTTCTGTGATAGGAAGTTTTCCTTTGGCTGCTTTCAAGATCTTCTCGTCTGTCTATATCTTTGTTTTCAGAAGTTTGACTCTCATGTGGAAAGGTATAGTTTTTTCCTGTATTCATTCTTGAGTTCATTGAGCTTCTGGAGTCTATGGGGGAAAAGTCACTTTTACCATATTTAGAAATTTCCAGTCATCATTCCATGTCATAGCTCTGCTTTTTGCATCCTACTCTCACTTTAGGCTGGTTCTCCTTAGTCTAGAAATGGTCCCTTCTAATCTGAAAATAATTTTAAGCAATTTGTGGGGCTGTGTACTTCTTTTGTGACTGACAGGAACATCATTCTGCTTTGTTCTGTTACTCCCAGTAAATGTTCTGTGATTCATTCAGATGAAGCCAGTTTAGATCACAAATCTGATGTAAGTTTTTACTGAAATAAAGGAATTTTATTGTGAATTAATTTTTATTGAGATAGATTGACATAACATTTTAACCATTTAAAAAACTGCATTAAGTAGTTTTTATTATTTTAAGTGTTGTACTAACATCACTACTAATCCTAGAATATTTTTATACACCAAAAAGAAGCCCTTACATCCTAATTTCCCCTCCCTCTGCCACACCTTAGCAAACTTAATATTGTTGCTTTTATGGATTTGCTTATTGTGGCTATTTCACACATTATATGGCCCTTTGTACTTACCTTTCTTCAGTTATCATGTTTTCAAAGTTTATTCATGTTGAAGCATGTATCATTGCCTTTCATGGCCAAATAATGTTCCACTTTGTGGATATTTAGTTAGTCATTAATGGATATTTGAGTTGTTTCTACTTTATGGTTATTACAAATAATGCTATGAACCTTCATGTACCAGCTTTTGTTTGAACACCTGTTTTCAGTTATCATGTAGTAAAATAACTGAATATAATTGAATCAAAATTGTACATTCTGCTCTTTGGGAATCAGTAAACTTTTCCAGTGTGATTATACCATATATGAGAGTTCTGATTTCCCCCATATTCTTGCGAACACTTGTTACTTTCGTGTGTGTGTGTGTGTGTGTGTGTGTGAATCAGTCTTTGTATTTGGGGGTTCTGGGGGTATAAGCATAGGAAAAGTAAGAAACTCATTGGCTTAGCCTAGACTACCAGCCTCACCAGAGTCCTCAGAATCAAGCTCCTATCAAGAGTTGTTGAGGGCTGGTCACGGTGGCTTGTGCCTGTAAGCTTCAGCCTATGAAGCGGCTGGGGCTAGGGATCACGGTTTGAGTCCTGCCTGGGACCCATAGCAAAACCTAGTTCCAAAAAATAGTTGGGCGTGGTGGCGCGCGCCTGTAATCCCAGCTACCTGGGAAGCTGAGGCTGGAGATTGCTTGAGTCTGTGGTACCCTGGGCAACGTGAGTCTCTGGTTCCATGGGCAAAAATAGCAAGACCTACTCTCAAAAAAAAGAGTTGTTGAGAAGAGACAAAGAGGAGAGCAAGGAAGCTGGGTATATAGGGTACACATACCTACAACAGTTCTCTTAGTATTAGCATAATGTCTTGAATGTTTGGGGAGTGGAAATAGGGATGCTTCAACTTACATTCTATTCTCCATTCCACATCCCATAACAGGGAGAGAGCCTTTGCCAGCATCTTCCTATCCTCTTTTCTTTATTCCCACCTTTCATCTTGACTTAAATGTATTCATCTTTAATTAAATTTTGCCTTATCTTTTATAATGTCAATAGTGAGCAACAGATGGTTTTATGTCTCTTTTCTGTCTGTTCCTTGAGAGTGACTGGAAGATATTTCACCCAACTTTCTGAATTGCTTTTCTTTGAAAAATAATCAATATTAATAATTAAGTCAATCCACTATTCAAACTACAGGAGGAAGATGTTAAAAACTCTAAGCACCCATCACAGTAATGGATGTCTGTCAGGAAAATGAGACTAAGTCAGAAAATAGTGAAAATGATGAAATTCAAAGCACGGAAGAAACTAAAGAGACCCAAGCTTGTCCAGATGAAAGACAAGAAAAGAATCATGTTTATTGTCTTCTTAATATCAGTGACATTACACTGGAACAAGATGAAAAAGCCAAAGAGTTTATTATCGGAACTGGATGGGAAGAAGCAGTGAGTATCTCATCTTGAGCTTGATGTATTACAGTCAGCTTTCCCTCTCCTCCAGAAACAGCTACTATTACCACAAAAAAAGTGTAAGCAATGACATCAGAAACCCTGAAACAGAGGGACAATACTAATGATAAAACAGTACCTTTTATTGAGTGTTTTTGCCCACTTCAGTATAGCAAGCACAGTGTGACTGCTTCTTGAAATGACACCAATTCATTCAGCCTCTTAGTTGGCCTATAGGGCAGGCTTGTGAGCAGCCCCACCTTTTGGACAAGGATACTGAAGCACACAGAAAGGTGAAATAACATGCCAGAGACCACCAGCCAGTAGCCAAGGCTGGGCTGGAATCTGCTGATCTATACCCTTCACTCCTTAACTATGGTGTGAAACTCCCTGAGAAACTCGAGATTCTGTCCTAGTGATTTTATTTAGAACTTTATGGATTTTTTCTTCCTTTATTCTTAGAGTCAGTCAATGCTCAGTTTAGAGCTATCAGGAAATTTGGTCTTATCCAGTCATTTTCAAGTGACACTTAGCAATATCATGGAAGTCTGGGGGAATACAATGGAATCTGGTAGTGGGGCAAGCGGTGCTCTGTCACATCCCACAATGCACAGGCCAGCCTCACCTATCTTAGTCTGGACTGATAAAACAATATCACAGACGTGAGACTTAAACTACAAACATTCATCTCTTATAGGTCTTGAGGGCAGACATCTGAGAACAGGGCACCAGCACAGGTCTTGGTGAGCTCTCACTGCATCTATGTTCTTACACATCCTTCCTTGGTGCTGGAGGCAGAGAGAAAGATCCCTTTGCTGCTTGTCCCTATATAAGGACACCAATTCTATCATGAGGGCACCACCCTCATGACCTCCCCTAACCCTAATTACCTTCACAGTCTCCACCCCAAATATCATCACATTGGTCAAGGTGGGAGGTAGTTTTCACCACAGGACTATGGGGCCTGAGGGAGGATACAAAGCCCATGAGAAGCCCCAAATATCAGTTGCTCTGAGAATGAGAAATTCTGATCCAGGGGGGTAAGTACAGAAAGTGACTCAACCAAGTCGGCTTGACAGTGGAAGGAATCCCTTGAGACCCTCCCTTAGGTCTCTGTCCCATTCTGCCCCACAGCCATTTAAGCACCTTCCATCCAGACACCCACACCAATAAGTCAGGGGTGTAGACAATTCTGTTTGAGAATTTCTAAGTTGAAAGGGTTAGTTTATTTCTTGAGGAAAGTACTCTGAATTATTTATTTCTAAGGCTTGTTGGAAACAGTTTCCTTTTCATTGGGAAAGATCTCCCCAGGTCCCCATGCGTAGAGCTTGTTTGTTGTTCACACTGTTCAGTAAGATCTGGCCCTGGCATTTCCCAGAACAGAAGCAGTGGCAGGAGGAGGCTGGGAAAGGTGGCCGAGTGGGTGTGCAGGGCAGCAACCATATGCGGTCCTAGAATATGATGCCCTTGGAGAATCAAGCTGAACGGTAAAGACCATGTATCTTACTTGGATTATATCCAAGACATCAGCACATTTTTGGGAAGAACTGGGGCTTTGGAATAAGAAGGAACTGCATTCATAACCAGCTCTGCTGCTTGTATGGCAGGTAGCCTTAGAGAAGATTGCTTTCTCTTAGCTTTGAGGTCTTCATCTGTTACTGCAGTCGTAGGAGTGTGGATGGAAGGACTTAAATGCCTAATTCAGCGCCTCATATTTACTAGCCTTTTTTCTTTTGTCAAGTGATGATGCATATTAGCACAAGTTTTTTTTTTTTTTTTTTTTATATATATATATATATATATATATATATATATATATATATATATATATATATGTTACATCGTTTTATTCCCTGGGGTTCTCTCACTACCATGTCACCCATGAACCATCATCTTGATCTTCTGTTAACACAAGCTTTTAGCTGGAGGAGGCAAGTTTTTGTGAGGGTGACCAGAGTCTGACACAATGAGACCCTGGAGTCGCTGTCTCTCCTTGATCTTTCCTTGGTAATACAGAGTCCTTCTGAAAAGTGCCAGATGTGCCTCTGGCTGTAATCACCTCTGAGCCTCAGTTTCCAATCTGCATATCAGAAGCCAATTAGGTAATTGTGGCACTGCAGTGAAAATTAAATAAAGATTGCCGGTAGCTCCTCAATTCAGTGCCTGGAATACAGTAAAAGCATGGGAGCTGTTTTAATGGAGACCTCTGTGGTCAGGTCAGTCAGGGGACTCCAGGGCAGAGGGGGCAGAAGGAAGCCTGGGGTTGCTCTCCCTGGGTCTCAGGGCACCAGTCTTGAGGAAGGTACAGGGAAGCTTGGCAGGGGACACATATATGAACAGTTGTGATTGTATTTCAGTAGTTCTGAGTTTTTGTTAATGTCAGATATGGTCAGATAGGGGCTACTTGCAGATACTCTTCCTCAGTATTTATTTATTAATTAATTTATTTTACTTTTAAGAGACTAGGTCTTGCTATGTTGCCCAGGGTTGTCTCAAATTTGTGGACTCAAGTGATTCACCAACCTAAACCTCCCAGTAACTTCCCTGTAACTGGGATTGCAGATGCGCACCACCATGCCTGGCATCTTCCTCAGCATTTTAGTATTAAAGTGCTCCTGGTGGTGAAGGAAATATGGAACTACAGCAATGTGAAGAAAGGTTAAATAAATTTAAAAAATAAAATAAAGTACTCTTAGTACTATTTAGGACAAGCAAATACTATTACAAATACAATGTGAAGAAAGGTTAAATAAATTTAAAAAATAAAATAAAGTACTCTTAGTACTATTTAGGACAAGCAAATACTATTACAAATACTGTTGCTTAGTAACGGTGAATGTAGGTATAAAAAGTTTGTTTTCTAAGAAGAGGTGGGTCAATTCTAAGAAAAATTTCAGTGCAGATAAAACTTTGGCTGTGGCCCAAGTTAGGGCAGCTGGGCCAGAGAGTAACCTGCTGCTGTGTTTGCAGGTCCAAGGCTGGGGAAGGGCTTCTCCAACAGCCTGCATCTGGCCCAGAAAGAAGCTTAAAAAGGTGAAAGTGGGAGAAGGCGTGGACAACTGTTTACTCTGTGTCAGCCTCTCCCAAGGGAGCTCCGAGACCAGACCTCCATCAGCAGGGAAGCTAGAGTCTGGGGCTCTGGCTCAGGCAGGCCCCGAGAAGGATCGGGGCAGAGTCTCTCAGACAGAAGGGCATTTCTCAGGCCCCGCCGAAGCCTCCAAGTTGGTTAGCAAGATCTGCTTACCCACCTACAACCAGACAGAGAAAAAAAGTCTGCAAATAAAGCAGTTTATTTGGTGCATGGAAGACTGGGTCGCCCCTGAGACTGCTAAAGGGAAGGACCTCAGGAGTCTCAACAGAGGGGTCAACAGAGAGGCTGCCTTTTCTGATTCCTTAACTTCCAAAACCCTTTTAGTTCTACCTCCCCTGAAGACTACTCCCCCAAACAACGTGGAAGTTCCAGGTAAGAAGAGTACAGACTTTTTCTTACAGTCAGAAGAGAAGGTACTGAGTGTGGAAAAGGATGAGTATGTGGCTTGTTCTTTTGGATTGAAAGCAATTGATGGGAAAAGTGAAAAGAGACCGCTTGAAATGGCCAGGCGTCTGAAGGTCAACGAAACGCTGCCTTTGACTGCCCGGGAGACCCGGACATCCCTGCTGACTGAGCCCCAACCCTGCTGCCTGCCCTGGCCCCTCCTGCCTGAGAAAAACCTGATGTGCACTCCCAACCCCAAGAACCTTCACTTTTTCACCACCTTACAGCTTTTGCAGAAACACAGAGTGCAAAACTCTAAGCCCAAATTCAAACCCAGAGAGCCAAGACCCCCTCTGAATGCCCCAAAGCGCACTCTCACCGAGGCCAAGCAGGAAAACAGCTCCAAATCTTTGGACCCCAAATTGTTCCCCAAACCTCTCTTGCCATCCCTCATGGTGAGCAGAGTTGTTATTCCTGTCTCTACTCATAGGTTCCTCTGAGTTGGCAGAGGAATCCCTGGGCAACTCACTTAATCTCTAGGAACAAGCACTGTTTGAAAATCATTCTTCTTCTCTCTCCTCCACTACACCCATTTTCTGCTCTTCTCTGGTCCCTTCCTTCCCCTCCCCTTGTCCTTTTGTTTAGAAGAAAACAGAACATTTAACCAGTAGAACCTCACTCTGGGTTTTGACTTGTTACCTGCTTCTGCTGCATCACCATTTACAAATTGCTGCTCTCAGCCTTTGCCAGCCTTACCCCTCCATGCCCATCAAAGCCAGTGGGGGGTGGGATACTCCCAGAGCCTCCTGTGATGCCCCCAGGCCAGCCTCTAGTGAATGACAGAGCTCTTACTGCCCCACCCTAGAGCCTTAGGCTTAGTTGACTGGGCTTATTTAGACCAATTTCCTTTTTTTTTTTTTTTTAATCCAGGCACATCAATTGGCTTATTTTTTTCTTGCAACAAAGATCAGAAACATTGCTTTAATAACTCTAGCCTGCCTCCAAATGAGCATCATTGTGTTCAGTGGGAATATTCATGGATATATAATGCTTATCGGATCCTTGTATCCAAGTGTCTTATGTATATCCATGGATACCTGGATCCATTATGTCCTCTGTGTCCAACTGACATATGTCCGTTGATAGAACATATCCATATCCTGGGTTCAAGGTGACACAGTCTTACATTTGATCCATTGGTTTTTATTGTATGCATCCATGATTTCATGTACTTCTATTGTACTCTCCTGCTACTCTTTGCACCTGGGAAGTTTTAGCCACAGCTTTACAAAATACATCTGGAGGAGCAGGTTAAGAAATTAACCTGTTTGAAATAATAAATACATCAGAAATACAGAAGGAAACTTGTCTCAAGAAGAAACCAAATTTAACAACCGTGGAGATCTGGAATAATCACAACATGAATGCTGTCATCAGACACATGAATAGTCATTATCATAAAGGACTCCCACAATGACAAGTGAGAAATTGTACATTAAACAACTTTAACAAATGTTCTGTAAAAAAAAAAAAAAGAATATAGAAAATTTAGATGGACACCTGTATCTTGGTCAACTGCTCTACAGGCTTACCTAACTATTCATATACTATATCAAATTAAAGTATATGTTTTAAAGTGTAAGCCTATTAATTTTCCTTGCTTATCAGATTTACCAGTGTGTTGAACTGTGAAAAGCACACATCCAGAAAACTGTCACAGGCTTCTCATTTCACTTAAGTTTCTGTTTAGATTGGAAAGCATTTATCAGACAATTTTCCTGAAATTGGATGAAGACCAGTGAAATAATGACTCCAATATTTGTTCTTAATCCTATTGATGTTCTTTCATTCACAAAATTACTCATATTAATTGGCTTAATAATAATCTTAGTGTAAATGGTACAAAATGTAGGTAAAGTAAAATGGTGACTTTGTGGTCTTAAATCTGAGGAGTTATCACAAGATTATTTCAAAATGATATTCAGAAGTAAATGTCAGAGTACAGTAGGAAAATTAGAGGTCAAAATAAGTATAGCATAGGAATAAATGTTTTAACTCAAAATTGCAATTTAATTATGTCTAGGGGAATGTTAAGAATGTAGTTCCTTGATTTATTTTACCATTTTGATCACAATCTTCTGTGCAAACCCTGATAACTGTTAACTTTCTGAAACTTAATGTCTGAAAATTTCCTATTATCAAACTAAATATTTATCATAGGAAGCAATTTATAAATCTTTAACAGTATCTTCCTGTGCCAAGGGCATGTATTATGAAAGTAAAGTTTTACAAAATTAAACCAAAAAACCCACAATTTTTTGGGAAAGAAATATACACTGTGATTATTGTCACCCTGTTGCTTCCTTGAGCTTTACCTTACATTTAAAGTTTTGGAACTCTGCACCACCAGAGAGACACTTAATAGACAAAGCTGTTACTTTCTTCCTTCTCCTGGCTCCTCTCCCTTGGTTTTACCCCAGTGCCTATTTCCTGAAGCTGTAGGTCAATTAAATATTTGTAAATGAGATATAAGTACCTAATGAGGATGCTATATAGGGAAATACTCTAAAAACCACTTTGTAATATAAATAACCATTTAGCTGTTCTGTCAATAGTTTGAATTTGTTTAAGGCAGGCTATTCTTGAACTCTGAACTTTCCAGCACCTGAGTGATGGGGCAGACATATATGATTTTTTATAAATATCTGCTTTCTATAATTAGTCTTTGCATTTCTTGTCTGTTTTAACTTTCTTATTTTGTTTCATTATTTTGTTTTAACTTTCTTATTTTGTTTCTGTTACTGTTCACACAGTAACAGAAATGTATGATTGATTATAGTATAACAGTCACTGAAGGGTATATTTTGCCTACTGAGGCTGAATATTTCTTTGTAGTATAGAAGCAAATTTTAGGTTCCATCCTTAAAGGTCTTTCTGAATGAAGAAACCGTCAAGATTCTGTCCCTGACAAGCAGCCCTGAACTCCCACTAACTGGACAGGGCAGGTATTTAGACTTGCCTCTGTCTGAGGATCCTCCAGCTCTGTCCACCTAAGTCAGTGTTTTTGTTCCCAGCTCCCATTTTATTAGCAACAGAATCATGAGTTAATTCCATATGGAAAACAGTCACATGTGTTTGATTGGGAGGGGAGGGAATAGACCAATACAAATGGGACCAGCGTCCCCACCCCCTGCTTGACCCAGACATATGTATGTTTCAGAGATTTTTGAGTCACAACAGAGTATGCCTAAGGAAAACTCTTGTTGAGGTGAGAGTTATAAATTCCCTGATTTGAGAGTAAACACATACTAATTTAGAATTTAGAGGAGGGCCAGTCTGAACAAAGGAAGGAAGGACTTTCATTTACTGAAGTAATGGAATATCCTCTTGTTTGTGAAGATAATAAGACCAACAAAATATGGACTAGAAGAGTCTTCTGTGAGTGCATGGAATGTTTTGCACCCAATATCTCTTTGTTTAGATCCCTCTGGGATCTTACTTGCATCTTGGGTTTATTTAACATGTTTCTCTATGGAAAAAGTCATTTTTGGCCTTACCCCAATTTCCACTCATATTAAATTAGGGCATCCGAACTGGTTTGTGATCCAAGTCTCGAAGCCAAAATGTTTATAGAATGTGTGTCCCAAAGGAGACCTCAATACTTATCCAAAGGGACACCTGTACCTGGATGTTTACTGCAGCACAATTTATAGTTACAAGGACATGGAAGCAACCCAAATACCCCAAGACAGATGCATGGATGAAAAAGATGTATACTTATCAATTAAAAATGATAAATTTGATGAATTTATGATAACATGGATGTACCTAGAAGAAATCATATTAGCAAAAACAGGTCAGAAAGAAAAAGACAGAAACCAAATGGTTTCACTAATGTATGGGGCATAGGAAAAACAAGCAAAAGGCCAGGAGGAATAGTCCAAACAAGTTTACAACCAAATCAAAGTACAAAATGGGGGAGGGGGAGGAATGGGAGAGACTGGTCAGAGAGGGAAGGTGGTGGGTGATCCCTGGGGAATATAAAGATGTGAAATATATATATATATATATATATATATATAAATTAATTTAAAAAATTTAAAAATAGGATGTGGGTCCCATGAGGGTCATAGATCACCAATAACACTATCAGGAAATCCTTTTTTTTTTTTTTTTTTGATGTTCAACATATCTTCCTCAAGGTGATGGTCTCAGTTTTGGTTCTTCTGGTCTTCTCTAAGCTTAGCCTAGGGGACTCTAGCTTTCATTATTCTTTCTATTGTCCTTGCATGCCTCATTAGTAAAACTTTCCAAATGCCTGTTTTTGTTGAAATCTTAAAACACCAAATGGAATGGTGGCAGCACCAAATGCAGGGTTCCTATCACTTACTGAGATCACTTACTGTGTGGGGTAGGATTGAGACCTGACAATGGTGCTAAGGGTTTAGTTGAGGCAAAGGAGGCAATCTGAGGGATAGGAAACCTCAGGACAGAGAGAAGGTTGGTTTGACAGAGAGTTGAGGGGGTGGTCCTTGTCTTTTCTTTGCCATGCACATCAGTGTCATCCTACAGGGGGCTTCTATGACCTGTCCTGGGTTTGACCACCTGTTCTTCTACAAGCTTAGCCACATGGGTTCTTTAGGACCTTTGAGACTCATCCTTGTGGCCCACAGAAGATTGTGACTTACAGGTCTAGAGTAACAGATCTCTAGACACGAGGCCACCTCTTACCCAAACATCTCTATTTGCTATCTTGAGACATCAGACCCCACCTCCAATGGACTGCAGGAGGGAGGTGGCACTTTTGAAGGATGAGGGAAGGCTTTTAATCAGTAAGACCAGCTTCGGTTATCACAAGTATGTAGCACTTTGGCTATTCAGAACAAGACTAACCCTAATTTTAACTATCCTGTCTGGATACTACGTTTTTACTCTGAACATCGGCATAAAGGTCAGGGGTCATTTTCTCCTGAGTCTGGAAGAGAGTCTGATTGACAGAGATTATGTTTGTTGGGGCCTAGCCAGGGTCTGTAACCTGGGCATCAAAGGTACCACTATATCCATATATATGTGGATGATATCTGGAAAGAGACAAAAAACATAAGACTGGGAGGACTTGAGAATATCATTCCTTCCGTTACGGTGGGAACAATTTCAGGCACAGGATGTGATGAAGTTGTATGTAAAATGCCAACAGAGATTGTGTTTTTCCTATATGTAGTGATAAGCTCAAATATAAACAGCTGGAATCTTTTCCTTCTCACAAATGACTTCAAAATCATATGGCAATCCTGTGGGTGTGGGAGTTGTCATTTGGGAGTCCTGTGGGTCTTTGTTCAAGTCTTCTAACATCAGCTTCCTAACTTTTTGACTGAGCTTCCCTTCTTCTGATCCGTTATACAACCTCATAGTCCACTTTACTCCCTGGCCTTTTCTCCTCATCATGCTTTGCCTGAATTTCTGCTTCCCAGTTCCGAACACCATGGCCTTGTGGATGAACACCATGCCAAGGTGTTCCAGCAAAATAAATGACTTTTCAAATTCATTTTCCCAGATCAAAGCTTGTGTCCATTTCCTGTACCAGTGTAGCTAGTAATAAAAGAGCCACCTCCCCCTTTCTATGGAGCCTGGAACTAGGAATTAGAACGAGAACTAGGAAACTTTAAAAAAAACCCTCAGATTTGACATTAGGCATTTATAACTTTACCTTATAAAATGAGGGAATTGATACCTAAGATCCTTTCTAGTCCTGTCATTTTAGCACAATTAACTTATAGACATTACTAGAGACTCAAAATGGTGAACATTTTTTTTTTTTTGTCAAATATTTGTGACCAGATTTATTCTAGATCTTGGCTTTGTAGCATGAAATTAAGTAAAAATCCTAAAGATATTGAAATATATATATATTTTTTGCATAGGTCTATGAGGACTCAACCTTCTCCACTCAGGCATACTTCCTAAAGATATGTAAAGCCACCAACTCCCGTAAAGCTGAGGCTCCACACCCTGGCTGGCCTACACCTAGGACAGGGCTTTTTCCTTTTGGTGCTGCTGTTATTTGGGACTGAATCCTTTGTTGTGGGGGCCTTTTGTGCATAGTAGGATGTTTAGCAGCATCCATGGCCTTGACCCACCAGATGCCAAAAAATTACTTTTCAGTTGTGATAACTGAGATTGTCTCCAGACTTTGCCAAGGGCAAAATCAGCCTAGTTGAGAGTTGGGAACTAATAATTCTAGAATCCAACACTTTAGTTTTTAGCAGCTTCTCTGACAGCTTTACTTTTTTAAAAAGGAAGGTAGACACCTTGGCACAGGGGTAATGTGGGAGATGGCCTGCTTGCCTTACTCCAAAAGTGCAGGTGCTCCATATCTAAGGCCCAAAGGGAAAGGGCCCCCAGTTTTGTCCTGATCCTTCAGGATCTCCTGGTGCCACCTGCCTGGGTCCCCTCCAGGAGTGGCCATAATAAACCTGTACTTTTTGGGAAGCAATCTCTCTTCTGTCCCATTTAGCCAGTGAGAGCAAGAGCTGTTAGTTTTCTTTTCCCCCTCTTTTAGCAGAACAAGCATGATTATTTTGGCAAGGTTGTCAAGAAAATTCCAAGATGTTAATATATTTACACTTAATGCCGTTGTTCATAATTCCCCAGTTTTAGCAATATTCTCTTCATAGTCACTGCTTGTGCCGAACTGTCATGACTATTAAGTGGCAGCCAATGCTGTCCATGACACTCTTTAGTGATCACTGGGGGAATCACTCTCCACATGTATTTATGAAAATGGTTCCCCTCTCCCATTTAGCGCAAATCATAAACCTTTTTTGGATGACTCATCTGCTTATTTAAACCTGAGAGCTAGCACAAACTGGAAACATACTACAAACTGGTCTTATTCCAGGTACTGTAGTAGGCTCACAACTATCCACTGAGCTTCTGAATGTGAAAGAACTGTTAGTTTTATTTATTTTAATCTGAAGAAAACTAGAAAGCCAACATGTAATTTGGGACAGATACCACTGGTCCTGATATTGTCCATAATTCTTTTTTTTTTTTTTTTTGAGACTAGGTCTATTTTTGCCCGTGGAACCGCAGGCTCATGTTGCCCGTGGTACCACAGACTCAAGCAGTCCCTAGCCTCAGCTTCCCAGATAGCTGGGATTACATGCGCGTGCCACCACGCCCCAATATTTTTTTGGGACTAGGTCTCGCTACATGCCCCTGGCAGGACTTGAACCATGACCCCTGGCCCCCGGCCATGGCTTCTTAGGCTGCCGCCTACAGGCATGTGCCACCATGCCCAGCCCCCTGTTCATAATTCTGAACGATTAGTTGTGGAAGCTATAATACCAGACAGGAAGTGTTCCTTGGAGTCAATATTTGATGAGCAGGTTTTGACTGAAATTAAGACATTCTAAAATTGAGGCCATAAAAGGATGCTATAGAACTAGCACCCTGTCATTTGCCACTAGTAATAAAACAGCTCAGTTTCACAAATAAACTGATACATTTCCTTCTGACTGAAAGTAGTTTCAAACCTTACTCAGTGTTTTTTAGGGAAGTCCATTTAAAACGCTGACTTTAATTTCCCCTTTATTTCAAGGGGAAACACATTGTTTTGGCTTTTCTGCAAATTAGTGATTAAGAACTATTCATTTTCTAGCCCTCTAATAGTTGTTCCAGAGCCAGAACATTGATTACAAAGAATTACATTAAGGCAGTCACCCCCAGGATGGGAAAAAAATAAATTAAAAAAAAGGCATCCCATTATAAAATTGTCACTGCATTAACTAGAGTAATTTCCTTTCAATAAATTTTCCAAAAAATTAGATCCTAAGATACAGAGTTTTTATCAAGAGTAAAACCTTACATCAACATAGAAACTTTGTAGTGGGGTATCTTTTCATTTTATATTGTGCAAATTGTGAGCATATTTTCATGAATAAAGGTAAAACCATTATGAAAATAACCAGAACAATCACTTCATCATGTGAGCTTGTGAAAATTAAGGCAACCAGTCACATCATGTGGTCGAAGAGTATGCAAAAAAAAAGTAGAATTCTCACTTTTTTAAAATCACTTCATTTTTTTTTTTTAAACAAATAATCTTAGAACAACTCCAAGGAAACCAAGGTTTTGGTGGGAAACAGTTCTTGTACACGAAAAATCACTACATGCTCCATTTTTCTGTTAATAACTCTAGGTTCAATTAACATTGTCACAGAAACAACATGGCTTTTTATTTTTTATTTTTTTAAGCCATAGCTCACTTCATTTGTATCTACAAAAAGCGAAAAACAAACATGCATTGCTCCTTCACTCGGAGGAATTAAATAGATGTTTGAACATTAAGGCAGTGATGATTCTAAAACAATGAACTTCTAAGTTAAGGCTTTATGTTTTAAAACCCATAATCATAGGCAACTGTGACCAAAGCAAACTTGTACCAAGATTGAATTCATCTGCCCAGGATGTTATTTATCCATTACCAACAAAGCTATGGGGTCAGAATTAGTAGCAACACTAGCACTTTAATGAATATTAGTTCTCTCCTCAGGTTTTGAGGATTTAGGCTTCAGTTGTGCATGTGTATGTTACAGAGCAAATTTTTTTGTAAACTTAGAAAACACACAGGCTGCACTGATTCTTGCCTGAAAGTTGGCCAACAATCAAGAATTTAGGATCTCCCAAACACAGAAACCCTGACCCCCCCAAAGCATACCTGACCCTGCTCCTATCTCCAAACCTAGAAGTTCTTGACAATTAACACAATAGAGCTTCACCTTCTTTATCTTTGTGAAGATGACTGTTTGGTATTACTCTCTTCAAAGTAACAAAATACTACCATTTTTTAGGCAAATCTACTCTCTAATTGCTATCTTCAAGGCACAAATATCCTTGCTAGACCAATGTCTTTCCTTATTCACAGAAAAGATGAGAGGTGGATGAAAAGCAGTCACTTTAAAATAACTGTAGATTGCACTCTTGCCCTGTCAAGCTTATTACAAATGTGAAGTATTGAAATTTAGGGAAACTGTTCTCTCTCCACTATTGAGAAAAAAGAACCACTTATTTAGAGTGACAGAGCTCAGATCCAGTGGGTGAACAGCAGCCCTGGCACATTCTAGCCTGCTGCAGTCAAAGGGTGACTGCAGGGCGTGCTCCAGGATAATGAACAGGTGTGACTCTACAAGTCTGTCTTTCTATGGGAGGACTTACTCCTGTTTATAGATGAGAAGGATGCTATTTACACTAAGTGCCTGCTGCTGCTGTCTTTAAGCAATGATTTTACAGCAACACATCTCTTGCGAGGCAAGTACTGTACATCTATATTGATATCAGTAGTTGTAGCAAAGGGAGGGCACTGACCACTGAGAATTGTTTCAAAAGCTAAAGACAGTTGTAGTTTTTCTATGTGTCTTCAAATCAGAAGCAATGTTACAGCAGAGTCAGCTGCCCCTGGCTGAGTCTCGGCCCCTCTGAGCACTGGTGTTACCATTGGTGGGGGTCACATCAGATTGCATCAGATGTTACTATCAGAAAACAGGAACTTTTAAGGAGCACTCCAACATATTTTGGTAGCAACATACTTTGACTACAATTTTTAAAGAGTTTAAAGTTTGTATCCCTCTATCCAGTAAGCTCAGTTTCAGCAAATGGCTAGGCGGGTTTTAAAGATGTAAAAACTTTTTTCCCCCCAAATATAAAACTGGCTGTGAAAGGGCAAATGTAGGCAACACAAAAACAATTATTTTTAGATCAACAGCTTACACTTTATAATACACTCACATTTATACACAGATTTCATGTTTACAAGTACAAAAGGCAATGAACCTCAATGAATCAAAGCAACTGCATCATCAACTACATTCAACAGAGTGAACACTGCTCTAGAAGCAAACCGTAAACTCCAGTTAGAAGTTGGAGACGGTGTGCAGTTCCGCACACGTCTGCGTTTCTACTGAGCTAAACTGAGATTCTATCGTGTTCCAGGCCAAATCGGCTAGAAGAAAGTCGTCCATTGCTGTTTGAGTTTCATTGCTGGTGAAGAATAGACTCCCCAGGGTTTCAAAGCCAGAATTCATGGTCTGTGTTTCGGCACTGTTCAATTGAACTTTGCTTTCAAGAGTAGGTAGGTTTTTAGCAGTGGAGACTCCTTCGGTTTGGGTCTCTGTGTCAGAAGAATCTGTACTCATGGAGAAGCTGGAGTGTTTCAGAATACTCCCCAGAGGCAGATGAGGGCTACTGTCTAAAAAGAAGTTTAAATCTGTCTGTGTCTGTGTGTCAAACATCTCAAGGCCTAAGAAATTTGAATTTCCCCTACAGCTGTAGGATGGGGCAGAGGTATCGGCAAGTAAGAAGTCAGTTTGGGTCTCGATGTCCAGTGATTCCAAAGCTGGCTCCGTGGTCATGTTGCCAAGCTCACTTGCTTCAGTCTGAGTCTGGATATTGGAGGCTGAAAAGAACTCTTCAATGTCAAAATCGATTGCAGGATTCTGGGTGGGGCCAGATGGGAGCTGGGCATCAGCCCCACTATTCGTGTCAGACAAAAGACTGCGATTGTCCAGTGTCTGTGCAGGCAGATTACTTGACAAGATGTTTTCTAAATCACTGAATAAGTCTATGGTTTGGGTCTGATTATCTGTCATGTTCTGTGAAGGAAGCATACTGTTCTGTGCATTGAAGTTTATAATTGGTGCAGATTTCTCAATATCTTGATTTAAAGTCTTCGGATGGTTATGAGGTACCAAATTGTGAGTTCCAGTCCCTGTTACTAAACTGTTGCTTATGATAGTGTCTGTAGAGACACCATATGATGAATGGACAGTCTCAAAAATGTCTCCACACATTACAGCTTGGTCCATCTGTACCCGGTCATCAGCTGGACTTTGCAGTCCACTGGTTTGAGTTTCTCTGGAGACCCCACCTGATTGGAGGCAAGCATCTATAAATGCATCTGTCTGGGCAGCTATAGTTGAAGTTACCTTAGAACTGGGCAAAAATGTTTGTGTCTGAACACTAATGGGAAGGGACACTTGAGAACTAAAAGTCAAGTCAGTTTGAGAACAGGATGATACAGAAGAATCAGGACTAGCCCACTGTGAAGAAGGTAGCAAGTGTTGTGAGGCATAAGACAGATCTGTCTGGACATTGATCGAAGAAATGCTGTTCTTTTGACATGTGTTTCCTAGTTCTTGTAAAGGATCAGACAGACTTTTACCCAAGTTTACTTGAACACCTGTACTAATTGGCTCAACAGCAACAGGAGTTACCATTTTTGAAAGCGGGAGGCTCTCCTTCAGAGAGCAAGTCTCTGAATCCAGGCCAAGGAACAGGGTTCCTATTGACAACGGCAGTAAGTGCACAGCACCTGGGGCCGAGCCCTGATGATCAACACCTAATACCACAGGCTGGGCTGGGTCGGCTGTAGGCACAAAGACGGGCATAGGGGAAAACTGCATGACTGGCAGTTTAACCAAGACCACCTTGGGCTTTGGTAGAAGCAACTTCTGAGGATATCTTGGCGTTGTAAGAGTCTGCTTTCTGGTATTAGAGCTGCATGAGTCTTCAAAAGAAGCAAATAGCTTGATTTCTGAAGTTTCCAGTTTCTGAGTGTCTGTTTTTGGGATTGGCTGGTTGCTCAATGCCTCAATGGTCTTACTGGACAACTTCTGGTTGTGTAGGTAGCTTTCCATTTTCCTTTTCTTACTAGGTGGGTCCCTAAAAATGAGAGTAAAGAGAAAAAGAAACAATAAAACTGTAGCTTTCCTTAACCCTAGCACTGTCTTCTTTGCTTGCAATGCTATTTTTGACCTCTACAGCAGAGGTCAGATTCAACCACGTGGAGGGAAACCCTTCTGGAAATCTTTGAGAACTAGGCCTAGTTAGAAACAAGCAAACAGGGAAAGATTTTTTAAAAAAAAAAGCTCTAAGAGCTAAAACACAACTAAGATCTGTGAGTATACAGAAGCTAACATATTATATATAGAACTGTCATCTTTTTAAAGCAGGAAGCTATTATGCCAAATATAAGTTTGACCTTTAAAATGAAGTACAGTTTCATGATTAAGCTTACTATTCAATGATGACTAAACATTCTTCTGAAAGAAAATGCAGGAAGTTTAAATTTTCAAGTGGGAGAAATAAAGATCCCTCACAAGGATGATAGCAGAAAGAATAAGGATCAAAAAAGATGTGGCTCTTTTGCTAGTCCTGCCGCCATTTTGAAAAGTTCCTTCTTCCACATCACGTATTTTCTCCATTCTTCTTTTCTTCATACAGCAATGACCTTCTCCAGGAAGTTTCACTGGAAACTCTTCTCATAACTACTGATTTCTAGACCCCCATTTCTTCCCCTTTACCTGTGCTCCGCTGGGATTTCATGGCCAGTTCGGTAGATGTGGGACTGCAATGCAGTTCTACTGGCATAGGGACAGCCACATGTGCACTGGAAGGTCTTGCCACAGTCCTCTGCATGTCTCTTCAAGTCCCACTCAGTGCCATAGGAATTGCTGCACTTACTACACTTATGCTTCTTCTCAGCATGCATTTTCATAAAGTGCTAGAAAGAACATAAAAGGAACTAAAATGAAAAAACTGCAATTGCTCAAAACATTTCAAAAACTGTCAACATACCCAAATTAGCAATGAAGTGACATACACAGATGAAAAGAAGGCAAAAGCAGAGAAACTGCTGCTTAACATATGCCTCTTCTCCCTGTCATGTTTGCTTTGTGAAAACTGAGGTGGTTTTGGAAACAATCCAACTTCTCTGTCCAACATTTAAGCTGTGATCTACAGATCAGTATTACAGGGAGAAAAGGGCACACCTCTTCTCCCCACACTGACTTGGTCCCGATCCCTCCAGCAAACCCTCAGGGAAACATCTCAGCCACCAGTCTCTAAGTCCTGAATTACTTCCATCACAGAGGCTGAGCCCTTTCCCTACTCTTAAGGTAGTTGCTTCAGAATTTCATCTGTCTCTGCAGTTTTTATACCCTAAGAGAATTTGGCCTTTGTGCCCTTGTTGGTTTGCCCTTAGGGTAGTACAGATTCACACATTTTCTCATTCTTTGCTGCTGAGGTCTTCTCTTTCTCTCCAGATCCACTGCTGGACATATTCCTTCTAGAACAAGCCTCATCTCTTTCTTGCCTTACACCCCATTCACTTTCCCCCCTTGGGAAGCTCCTGGATGGCAGTGCTCACACACAGCTTTCTGTCCACTTCTTTATTTATTTTTGAGACTAGGTCTCACTATTTTTGCCTGTGGAACCACAGGCTCACATTGCCTGGGGTAACACTGACTCAAGCAATCCCCAGCCTCGGCTTCCCAGGTAGCTGGGATTACAGGCATGCACCACCATGCCCAGCTATATTTTTTTGGAACTAGGTCTCACTACGTGCCTCAGGCGGGACTTGAACCGCAATCCCTAGTCCCAGCCACTTCATAGGCTGAAGCTTACAGGCACGAGCCACCGTGCCTGGCCAGCTTTTTGTCCACTTCTCTAGCTAGGATCACTGAGTAGTTAGAACACACACCAGGTTTAGACTATATTTCATACTCAGAATTATATATAAGGAGAATAAAAATACCTGTCTTACGAGAGAAAATTGAGAAAATGGTCTGTCGGGACCTCTAGGGCATCCTTCAATTGGACAACAGTAGAATTTCGGTACTGTTTTCAAGTCTTTTCTTATTGTTGGATTTACTATGCCATCCTGTGAAAGAAAAATTACTTTATTTCCAAAAACCAATAAAACAGGCTGGGAATAGAAACAGGAATGACAAAATATTGGCACAGGGGTCTTGGTTTAAGTGATGAAAATGTTCTGAAACTGCACTGTGGAGATGGCTGTACACTTATTAAACAACTTTATTCACTTAAAATGAGTAAAGATTATGGTGTGTGAACTACAGCTTAATAAATCTGCTAAATTTAAAAAACTGTGTTTAAAAATCCTGTCATTTCTTTAAAACTACACCTTCTCAAGGTAAAATCTCTACCCTAAAAGTCAGCTTCTGTATTTGTAAAATACATCATTTCTCAGGCTCAAGATTTTGGTGTCATCCCTAAGTGTTCCCTTTTATCTCACTCCTAGTGTCTAAGTCTCAGTCCTTGTAAAACCTTCCTTTGACTATGATCTAGGCATTTCTGGTAAATAGTATGGTGGCTTTCTCTGATCTGATATAATGCCCCTAAAATAGCTAAAGTTATATTACATGATGGTTGCAAAGCAGCTAGAATGCAGACCTCGTATGTTTGAAATTTATTATGATTATAATGGAAAATACAAGATAGCTTTCACTATGGTGTCAGACACTCATTCTAAGTACTTTATATATTTAAATTAAAAAAATAAGTACTTTATACTTAGATAATCCTAGTAATTCTTTGATATTAAATTTGTGATTGACTTTTTGGCTAGGGATTTAAAAATAACTGTTGAGTTCATTAAACTTGGGGAGCCCTATCTTATTGCCCTGGGGAGTCCATTTTCCTCTGGTCTAAGAGTCCTGTAGACCTCCACTAGAATTCTCTGTTCCTGTCAGACCCCAGGAGGGTGAGGGGTGATAGATTTCTCTTCAGTCACTGGAATAACAGGATATGTGCTCAGGCATCTGTTGCTGCTGGTCCTCTAGTATTCTAATGAGAAAAGATTCATTACTTGGGGGAACATGTCTCCTCTTCTGTACCATTAGTGTATATTCAGAAAAATGAGAGGTTTATAACCGAGTGGCTAAGACTCCTCTTCGACTGCAAATTCTGGGCATCAAGAAGAATGTGTAGATCTTGCTGGGTCAGTGTCCCAACAATTTAGAAGGGGAGAAGCTAGTCCTGTATATATTAAAAACAATACAATTTATCTTTCATTAGTTATTCATTCATTTCATTGGTTACTAGTTATTCTTCCAGGTCTTCAATACTGGTCCATCATTTGCATGCGCTATTTGGTCTAGATACTCATTTGGTTTCTGCAAATGGTCTCCTAAATAATTCCCCTTTCTTTTCTAATAAGAATTTGACATGAAAAAATTATTTGTAAATATCATCTAATGCTGTCAAAAAATATGTAATACCAGAACTCTTACCATTTACCATTATAACCACAGCATTTACTATGCCCTTCTCACATGTTACCCCCTCAGCCCAAGATTCTTCCCACTTCCACCTTCCATACCTGTTTCTGAATGACTGTCCTTTTTATCCCTT
This sequence comes from Uropsilus gracilis, assembly GCA_004024945.1. Lineage (NCBI taxonomy): Eukaryota > Metazoa > Chordata > Mammalia > Eulipotyphla > Talpidae > Uropsilus > Uropsilus gracilis. Next base: position 31,878 of record PVHY01004403.1, on the reverse strand, counting down.
ACAAACGGTACTGGCATTCTAACTATTACATAACCACATACTTTTGGGACACTTGAAAAAACTGCAAAGCTCCAGGGCCGATGTCAGATCCCTTGCCCCCTCTCCACCCTCTCAATGGGTGCACAGAGGTGACAGCTTTATCATGTAAGACCCCCTCCTCTCTGTTGCCCTAGGTACCTCTCCCACCTTTTAGCTTATGAAAAAATGTATTATTTATTCCTGAATTTAGAGTTATATAAATTATCCACATGTATGTAATTACATTTGTTTCTTTTCTCCTAGTTAGCAGTCTGATGTTAATCTGTGAAAGTGTCCAGAAGGGTGGGGTATTTTTCCACAGAACCCATACAAAACCAACTTAGTACCAAAAAACTAAACTATACTTTATGTTAACACTGTTCCAGACAAAGTCTGACTGAAATGCTGCTTTTGTTGAAACACTGGCATTTGCTAGCTTTAGTAACAACTGACAGAGAGAAAATGAAATGTGGGGATAATACTAAAGAAGAGACTAAAATCCTTCATTCACGCAATCATCATTAAACTCCTCTTAACTATATTCCTTAGGAAATGGCATCCTTTTTACTTCTAGGTTGTCCATAAACTACAGGTTCACTATAAAATTCACGCTTTTTTTTTTTTTTTTGAGACTAGGTTTCGCTATTTTTGCCCGTGGAACCGCAGGTTCTTGTTGCCCGGGGTACCACAGACTCAAGCATTCCCCAGCCTCAGCTTCCCAGGTTGCTGGGATTACAGGCATGCACCACCACATCCAGCTATTTTTTTGGGGAACTAGGTCTCACTCCAGGGACTCGAACCGTGATCCCTAGCCCCAGCCGCTTCATAGGCTGAAGCTCATAGGCACAAGCCACCATGCCCGGCCCCACACTTATTTTTAATATATCCTCAACTTAGCAATGATTTATTCGCTTTCAAACTTCCTATCATGTTCCCATGCACCTATTCATTTTTCAAATAAAGTTGATTTTTTTTTTTTTTTTTGAGACTAGGTCTCGCTATTTTTTTTGCCTGTGGAACTGCAGGCTCTCGTTGCCCGGGGTACCACAGACTGAAGCAATCCCCAGCCTCAGTTTCCCAAGTAGCTGGGATTACAGGCGCGTGCCACCACACCCAGCTATAAAGTTGATTTTTAAAAGATGTTTTAGGTTCATAACAAATTGAACAGAAAAGTATAGACCATATGCCCACTTGTCCCCAATAATCTTCCAGTATTAACATCCTCCATCAAAGTGGTGTAGTTATTACAAACGATGAACCTACATTTGACACATGATTGTTACCCCAAACCCACAGTTCATTAGAGCTCATTCATGGTGTAGTACATCTGTGGCCTTGGAGAATATGTACCATCATTATAGTATCAGAAAGAGTATTCCACTGCCCTAAAAACAGTGTCCCTCCTACCCTGGCAACCAATGTTTCTATAATGCCGTAATTGGAATCACAGTCTGTAGTCATTTTGGAGCAGCACTCGGTTTAATTTATGTATCTAAATTTCCTTCATACATTTTCATGACTTGATAGTTCTTCTCTTTTGAGTTGAATAATATTCTATTATTCTATGTATGGACCAAAGCATTTTTGTTCATTCACCTACCAAAGGCTTGCTTCAAAGTTTTGGCAAAGATTCATTTTTTCATTGCTACCATCATAGTTCAAGTCCTGATTCTGTTGGATTTTTGTCTTTAAGCTTTTAACTAACTCTAGATCTTCAATCTCTTATTCACACACATTTTGCCAGATCATCTTTCTATAGTATAGTTTTGATCACTTCAGTACGTCACACAAACATTTTCAACACCACCCCACTACTTCCCTAGTCCAAATTTCTATACCCTGGACATTCAAAGCCCTAATTATGTAGCATCAAACTACCTTTCTGTTCTGTCCTTTGTTATACCTAATGGAATTATTTGAAATGCACCAAATCTTTTCAAGGGAAGGAATATATTTGTATCTTTGGTTGCATAATATTTTGAGCAGAGCAAATGTTTAATTAAAACTTGTGGCATTTTGGCTTAGTGGTCATCTAAGCCAAAACTGTATCGTGCCCTCGGATAAGACACCAAAGACAGTCAAACTGAACAGTAACAGTCTCTTGCTGACATTCTTAGACATGACAACACCACAAAACTACTTTGTTTTCGAAAGCCTAACTCAGCCTACCCCATCATCATCTCTCCAGATCGAATAGCTGAGAAGAGAAAGGGGGAGATAAATGATGATACAATAAAATGTAAATTGCAGTGAAAAAGTGATGGTTTTGTTCTGAAGTTCTACATACATTCAGAAACTCAAATTTACAAACTTTTTTTGGCGCTTTACCTTTTGTGTCTATATGAAAAAAAATTCCACAGAAATACTTCATTTTCTGTGCTCTTTGGGTACATGTGTCTGAAACATTAAGGTAAAACACACTTCATAAAATGTCACTGAAACATTTCAAATAAAAGAATTAGAAAAGTACCTGAGGAAAGAGTTGAAAAAAAATATACAGGGGGAAAAATCAACATGCAGAAGAAAAAAGTAAGGACACAAAGGAGAGAAAGAGAATCATAAAGTTCATGGAAAATGGATTGTAGCTACTCTAGTAACTGACTAGGTTCACAGAAAAAGCATCCAAGAAGAAAATCAGTTTTTTTTTTTTTGTTTTTGTTTTTGTCTTATTGAAATCTAACACTAGAAAGTCTGTATAATACTCCCATGGAGTAACTTAGAACTTTACCTTGCTTGAAAAACAAACACACAAAAAACCTCCTTGGCTAATCATTAAAAGTGAAGGTAACACAAAATTGTCTAAGCCATGTTTTACAACTACAGATGTTGCTGGATAAGAGGTTCTTAACTGGCCTTCCTGTCCCTTTCACTATGTTCAAACACAAGGAATAAAGATTTTGTAACAATAAAGAGATGCACGTTTACTGCTGCTCTTCCTTCCTCTGAATCACCAGCTTTCCTTTCTTCAAGCAGGCAAGGCCAGACGAGGGTATTTCCAGACTTCCTTACAGTATCTGGATTACAGACTTAAGGACCCACAAGTCTTATGTGGGTCCTTATGTCTTAAGGACCTTATGTCTTTAGACCCACATAAACCCCAAGAGCAGCCTGTACCCTACCTTACTTCACCATGCTTCAGAAGAGTTTGCTCAGCATTTAACTAGAAGGGAAATACCTGGGCTTTTCTGTCCTTGTTTTTTACCACTGCCTGGGCCAATCAGTTTACCTTCTTTTACACCTGGTAAACATGCCTCTCAAGATGGAGGAAATCAGGGAAATCACCTGCTTACAGCCAGGTGAAAGGATGGGAAATCCATTAATATCAAGAAAAACAGGGACAATATGATGTTTAAAGTTTAATACCATAAATACTTTTATACCTCGGTCATCACAGACAAAAACAAAAAGGCAGAGAAACTGAAGCAGTTCCTACCCCTCAGATTTGGCACTAAAGGTATGAAATGAACAAGATGTGCTGATTTGAACTGTATTAAGAATTTTTCAATTCTTTAAAAAGAAAGAGAATGTGTTGTGAATAATAAAAAGAGACAACAAATAATGGGGAAAGGAATAAAAGACTTTATCATAAGCTACAAAATATGAAAACAAGGAAAGAAGTCTGCAATAAACAGGCAAATGAAAAGTTCAACTGCATATTAAGTAAATAGCCAAGCAGATACACTCAGACTAGCTTCTCGTTAAAAAGTGGTTTCAGTCAACTGGTAGTGGAGTGTCTGGTCTGAACACAGACCACTTTCAAAACTTCAGGGAGCTTCCAGAACATGTCTCCGGCCTCCTCCTCCCACTACTTTTAGCATATCATGTCTAGAAGAATTTTTAAACTGAAGAGCTTTTCTATTCAGGATTCACCCCTGGCTGCACCATCACAGGGACACTGCTGTTCTGTCACACAGGTGACCTTGGCTAAAGGAAACAAATAGTCCTTCCACCAATATAGGAGATGCTCAGTGGCTGTTGGGCACCATGGTTAGGACGGCAGAACAAGGCACAGGAAAGTCAATCTTGTTTGATGGGGGTGTTGGGAAAGATGGTTCTTTGTGGGATTTCTTTGACAAGTTTCCCAAGTGCTTTAGGATGGAGATACAGATCCATTTCTGTGTTTAGTGATCTCAGTTTAGAAAGGATTGTTTATCCTTTTCGTTCCTCCAAGAAATCTGAGAAATAAATTTGAGTTGAACTGGAAGAATCACTTCACACACATGCTGAGCAAGGGAGAATTCTGATACCCTGAAATGCTAAAGTTCACTTCAAAAATGTCACTGTCAGGATTTATATTTCCCCCAAACATATTTCTCCTCTTTAGGCCTGCTAGATTTTACGTAACAATAGCTTCTGATTTCCTGAACATTACATATTTTAAAAACATAATTAGAAATAAACCTACCATGTACTATGAAACTGTGTACTATGAAAAGTGGTGTTTTTAAGCATAACACACGCTTCCCAAATTCTTGAGAGATACAAAGCTCTAAACAGCAATTCCAGATAAAAGACACATATAAACTGTTAAGAAATACTTGTTAAGAGTAACTCAAGCCAAATACAAGGAGGATCCAGGTCAAGCCGGCAGCTTCATTTGCACTCAGAGATGTAGTCAGTCTTAGCTGTTTATCAGTGAGGGGATGACACTGCTGGTGAGTGATGGCTGTTGTATAGGAGCTAAAAAGAACGGCATGAGGCTGTAAATTCCTACATACAGTTCGTCCACTCAAGTCAAAATAGGATTTTGAATGGGAGAGAAAACTGAACTGAAGCGCATACTCACAAGTTACCACACTTGGGTCCTGGAAGAGACCTAAAACTATTCTGAGGAAGATTTCAGCTACACCTGCAGGGGCCTCCTCAGCTTATTTCCAGGTACATTTTCTGACTGGGCTCTCCAGTGCTCATCAGAACGCTGTTGCCTCTTTGCTCAGTTGGTGCTGAAAGGGATTACCCTTTGGGGGAATACCTGCGCTGCTCAGGACCATAACCTGTCTTTCTGTTGTTACTCCGATCAGGAGCCCGATGGGGAAGTTATGCAAGGAGGATTTATCTGAAGGACAGAGAGAACATGCAATACTCCCCATAACTGAAACTTCTCAATCAATTCAGATCATACTATTTACCACCTATTCACAAAACAGCTTTCAGTGAGGAGCTTTGGGATTATGTCACCTGTTGACACAGACTCTCAAGAAGACATAGAAGGGAACTTCCTCTAGTCATCGCTGAGAAATTACGACTTAATCGGTCTGGGTGGGGCCAGACATCTTTGAATGTGCTTTCCAGAGAAGCGCACGGACGGCTGCGATCTCCGCCCCGTTTTACATAACGTGGAAGGGCCGTTCAGAAGGTTGTCACGTTATGAGACGGTGTCCCCTCCGACAGAAGTTCCACGGGAGGAATCTCCCATACCGACACCGTGAAACTTGTAACTGCCGGGGCTGGGCCAAATCCGTAGCTCCCTAACAACCCGCAGGACCCACGGGCCCGAGGGAGAGAACTGTGGGTGTGGTGGAAGGCACACGGGCTTTCGAACCAGAGACCGGGTTTAAATCCCAGCACACTCAGGTTGCGTAATGTTTCTCCTCAACAGAAAGGAGGATGCGGACCTCACCAAGTTGCTATGAGAACTACCGAGATGAATGTGTAAAAAGCCTGGGTCTGAAGTCGGCGGCCAGGTTCGAGCTAGTCCGAATCTGACGGCGCAGTGGCATGACACAGGCTTTCCTATCGTTCCGGGATCCGGCGCGTGGGCTCCCACTTTCCCCTGCAGGGACTCCCCGCTCCGTTCGGCCCGGTCTGAGGTACTGAAAGTCCCGCGAGGCCGGCCCGGGCGGGGGGCACTGACCCCCCACAGCGCCTCCCTACCGCCGCCGCGCCGTCCTGGCTGCGCGCCCCCGCGCCCCGTCCCCGAGCTTTGTCGGGGCGTTTCGTCCGCGCCAGGCCGGGGAGGCGCCGTCCCCGCGCCGGCTCACCTGAAGGCGGTGGCTCTTGACCAGGTGCATGTTGAGCGCCGGGCTGTTGGGCAGGATCTTGCCGCAGCCGCGCACGGTGCACAGGATGTTGGTCCGCACGGCTCGGGACAGCTCGCTCACCGACGGCTGGATCAGCTCCCGGGCCGGCGGTGCCGGACCCGGGGGCGGCTGCTGCCTCGCCGTCGCGGGCCGTGGGCGGCTGCCCCTCAGCCGTCCGGGGGGTCCCCACGGGCCCGAGGCGGCGGCGGCGTCTCCCCTCGCGGCCGCCGGGACGGCCGAGGCTCCCGAAGCCAGAGCCGCGGTCCCCGCCGCCGCCGCCGCCTCAGAAGCCGCCATGGCTCCCGCTCGTCAGCCCGACCAAGCTCGCAGGCCCCGCCTCCCGCCGCAGCCACTTCCGGCAGAGGGCGGGGCCGGCCGACTCATTAGCATCCGGCGGTACCACGGCGCCCACGTCGCCCCCTACGGGTCGTGAAAGGCACGTCCGCAAGGCGCACAGGCTGGGTGAAACGGATGGGCTGTAAAACTTAGCCCCAAGATTCCCGTGAACAGGTAAAAAGACACTGCTACTGCTGACCAGTTCTTACCCTTCCTAGGAACTTGAATAATTGATGGAAGAAAAAGTAATACGCTTAGCCCAATTTTTGGAAACAACTTTAAGTGTTCAAGGAGAGGCAATAGTGCATTAAATACAATTACGGTTTGAGGGCTTACCGGATCTCGCCAGACACTGAGGCCGGCATACCCTCTTCATGTAGCATCTCATTTTATCCTCAAAAGTCTTTTTTTTTTTTTGGATAGTTTACAATATATGATTGTATCTTAATGAGTGCATACTATTATTTTAACGCCCCTCCCCCACCCCCCATTTTGCAGGGAAGTAACTTACCCTGGGTCATAGGACACATATGAAATGATTGCATTACTGGATTTACTAGCCTATGTGTTAGCAGCTGAAACTAGATTGCTATTTTGAAGACAGTGTAGCTAAGCACAGGGTTCCAAAACCTATGTGTGCCTACAGGGATTTTGGTAGGTCATATAAATCGGCATAGGAATTCAGGTGTCTACAAAAGGCATGGGTGAAAACTGCAATTACATTGGAAATTTTGTATATCCTTTTCTCTAAGGATGCAGCTGCTACTCATCTTTGGTATTTTTTTAAATTTATTTTTCAAGATCCTTAAACAAGAATTTCTAGCTTTCATATATTAGCAGTTGAATTATCTTGCCCTTGGTGCTGTAACAAATTACTAGACTTAGTGATTTAAGACATATTTATTAGCTTGCAGTTCTGGAAGTTAGAAATCTGAATTGAATCTACTGAGCTAAGATTGGGTTCTCCACAGGCCTGTATTTCTTCTGGAGGCTCTAAGGAGAAACTGTTTACTTGCCTTTGCCAGTGTTTAGAAGCTACTTGGAGCCCTTGGCTCAGGACACCTTCTTCCACCTTCAAACTTAATCATGAGTTGCCATTTCACCTCTCCCTTGTTTCTTCAGTGGTCATATCTCCGGTTGCTCTTTTCTATTCTTCCACATTTGGGGTCCTTATGATTACCCAGGAAATCCAGGATAATCCCTCTGTTTGCAAAGTTCCTTTGTTTTGTCAAGTGACTTAATTTCAGATGCTAGTCCAGGAACTAGCATGTGTACATCTTTAAGGAGGGAGGCATTATTCTCCCCATCATGGAAATTCATTCTGACTTAAAAGTACTGTGGGCCAAAACAACAACAAAAAAAACAGAACACCCCCACACATCTGTGTGTGGGAAAGTATGGGGGCTATTGTTTCCTGGGGAAAGATGCTAAGAGTGTAGGCTCTGGAGTCTGAATGCCTGAGGCTCAGACACTCAATAGCCTATCTTTGGTATTTTCTTCAGTAAAATAAAGACTAATAATACTGTCTGCTTTTTAGGCTTGTTATGAAAATAAGATAATGCATGTAAAAATACTTAGCATAGTGCTTGCTACATACTCATTTTTGGAGATCTTAAAAGATGTGCAGTAAATTCCTTTGGCTGCAGAGGTCCTTGGGTCTGCGTTCACTACTCTATTTGTTTCCAAGACTGCATTTGAATGCAGTATCTCTGGAACATCAAGCACACAAGCATCTCATCTCCTTAAGCTGGAGCCTCTGTTTGGGAGGACTGCAGGATACAGCCTTGGTGATGCTACTATAGATAACATAATTTGTGTCTTTCTTGTTCAGGGTCCAGTTGAACATCCTAACAGCTAACCACCAGGGAGGGCTGTGAACCTGTAAAAAATCCATCCTGGGGACTGGCAAGGCCTCTGTGCAGACCTAACAAAGGTACTGACTGAGGCACCATGAACCTACTGTGTGAGGGTAGGTACTCTAGATGATCATGATGGATACTGAGGAAATTAGCATCACTAAGTCCTACAGACTCAATGCCTCACTCTGAAGTAACTGAAGTATCTATATCCGTAGCTAATTAAATGAAAAACATTTTCATGTAAGAGATCTACAGTCTGTAGACAACACCATTACATTCTAAAACATTGATTAGCCCCTTTTTCCTGATGTAATTATACATCTGTATTTTAAGCCTCGATTTGACTGCCATCTAAAGCAATAGATGTACCAGTTTTAAGTGTTGTATTTACAACACTTAAAAAAAAGACACTTAAGTGTATTATGATACAATTCACAAACTACTGTTTTATGTTTTATTCTCTGCTTTGGCTACTAATTAACTCCATTTTCAATTATTGATCTTCTAGCAGCTGAACAGACCTTTGTACATCCTTAAATGCTAATTTTACCCCTAGTTTAATTTTGTTGTCCCATTTGCCCACATTTCCTTTCTTTTAATTTCATAACTATAACATGTTTACAGCTATCTTGTTCTATTAATCTTGTTCTACAAAGAGTTTATAACTCCAATCCCTTGCAGAACAGGACAGGGACTTGATTTTCAAATATATAAGAGGACATGCTGTTTCACCATGATCACTGAAGAAGTTCCATCAAAAGTAACTAATGTACCAATTTTTAAATCTTTATTCAAAAGTCCATATATAGTATTGGTTTGTTAAAAGATCATGAAAAGTAACATATTTATAAAACTACTTTTATGGAACTGAATCATCTGTTATAGGAGCCAACTTTACCCTCTGAATTAGACTAATTAAAAGATTCCCCTAAAAAATTTGAAGTTGGGTATAGTTTTGTGGTTCTTTTTTGTGAGCCAAGGCTAATTAAGAGAAAATTCTTAAAACCAACAATTGGAACCAGGTCTTCCCAGTATGAGAGAAAGGAATGGTAAAATTGGGGTATAAAAGGGGTAAAAGCTTTTAACTAATAAGCTACAGGTTTGCATCTCCCGTGTGCACAGCAGTTGCTAAAGTTACAAAGCAATTTAAATAATAGGGTTTTATTAACAAGGGAAATTAACTAGGAAAACGAAAGGTACTTAATGCCACAAGTGGCCAGTTATTTTACCCTAAGTACTGTTTTGTCCGAAAGTCTCAAACACATGGTTCAAGATGGTGTTTCTCTAAACCTGAGGGACTCCTGCAAAGTCTAGTTTTTTTCCATCATCTTTGCTTCTCTTTTCAGTGTTTTGAGATGCTCCGCTCTCCAAGGCTCTTTAAATTTTTTTAAACAGATATTCATGCAAACTTAGCTTTTTAAGTATGCCGCCTTGCTGTTGCTCCAAGCATTTCCTTTACCAGGCCTGCCTTTGGCAGTATCTGACTAAATTTACTAGATTTGTCCTCAGCAGGCCCTGATCACTTTTGGTCACCCCCGGCCTGCCATTCTGGCATCCAACTCCACACCAGCTACGTTTTTGGTCACTGTCTTACCATGTGGCTCCTTGCCACTTTTAGCTCACTTTTCTAGAGTGTTCCCAGGCAGGTCACTTAAGTTTGTTTTATTAGTTTGCTATTCTCATCTCCTCTTTTTTCTTTTTCCTCTCTCCTTGCTCCTCCCTCTTTATATGCCCTCTCTCCCTGCTTCCCATTTTCTCTTGCCAGTTTTTCAAACTCCATTCACCAGGGTATTTTAGCACCTATACAATTTTTAACTGTGTCCCTACCCCAGTATCAATGGGAAGGACACTGGATATGATGCCCAATGGTATAAACCCATGCGTGACTCCAGAGTATTCAGACATTCAAGGTCAATTCTGGTACCATCTATCTATATATCCTGTATATCTTAAAGATCCACACCGCTATGCTTTGCAGGATATGGGGGAGTAAGGGACACAGTGGGGAAAGAAAGAACCAGTCCCAACAAGTATATGAACATTTAATTGTTAATACCAAGGATTCCATTTATAAGAAATTTATAGACAGAATTTATCCAGTTAGTTTTTAACTAAACTGTGTATACAACATAGTTAAGGAGCTGCTGTGCTTACAATACCACATACACCTTATTTATCTCTAATTTTAAAATAATTCATTGCTTTGTTGGGTATGCAAGTGAGCAGCGGAGAAACTGGTGCATCTGCAATACCTGAAATGAAAAAGAGAGAATAGAGAAAATGAAAATAATCACAATGGAAAAGTATTGGATTAGTTTAAAAATGGCCATGATTAGGGCAGATTATGGACCCCCATTGAGCCAAGAAGCACAATATTCAAAATAATGATGGGATAGCTGCTGGAGCCATGAGAAAGCTCAGAGGTAATTAGTAGCAAAGAAAGGATGAAATGTAGTATATTGTTACTTCTTTTATTTACCAGCTGGTGCTAAGGATTTTAGTGCTTCCAGAAGATGTGGGCTAGAGAATTTTACTAGGCACCGGAAGGGCTCCTCTCTCTCAGCCAAGATGCCTCTGTTCATGTCACTTTTGAATTTCGTTTCAAGCTGTTAACAAATATATTTATAGATGATTATTAAATATATCATTTGGAATGGCAAAAATAGGATGCAGATTTGGCTAATAGCAAATGTTGAAGACTGTTATGTGAAACATACAAAATGCCAAGTGTGAGTCGGGCAAGGTGGCTTGTGCCTGTAAGCTTCAGCCTATGAAGCAGCTGGGGTTAGGGATTGCAGTTCAAGTCCCACTCGGGGCAACATAGCAAAACCTAGTCCCAGAAAATAGCTGGGCGTGGTGGCGCGTGCCTGTAATCCTAGCTACCTAGGAAGCTGAGGCTGGGGATGGCTTGAGTCCATGGTACCCTGGGCAACGTGAGCCTTCGGTTCCATGGGCAAATAGTGAGACCTAGTTTCAAAAAAAAAAAAAAAAAAAATGCCAAGTATGCACAGGGTCTGACACGGAGGAGACTGTGGCTGTCAGTTCTGCCCTCAGATACCCTGTACCTGAGCATTATGTTTGCATTCTTAATAGAAATGGAATTTGTCATTTCAAAATAGAAATGTCATGTCTTTTGAGTGATTACCACAACTTCTTTGTAAGTTATTATGGAAGATTTCAAAAAAAAACGCAGAAGTAAGGAGAATGGTATAATGAATCCCATGTGAACATCACTCAGCTGAAATAAGCACGGTTGTTTTATCTCTTACCCAAGTCCTACTCCTAGTGCTCTACCCTGGTGGAATATTTTGAAGGAAATCCAAGACAGTATAGTATTTCATCTGTAAATAGTGCAATATATATCTGAGACCTAAAAAAGAACTCTCTTAAAAACAACCTCTGTACCCATTACCACAGTTAAAAATATTAGTAACAATTTCTTTCTATCAATAGGTGCTTGGCACTTAATTTTAATTTCAAACTTTTATTTTTCTACTTAAAGCAATCCTCTAAGTTTAAAGGCAATATACAGAAATATTTAGAGGGTGAGTAATATTTGCAATTCACGCAGATAGTTTAGAATAATGAGCAATTACAAGAGAAAACGTGGCAAAATGTTAAAAGTGGGTGAATTAAAGTAAAGAGGAAATACACATCCTCTGTAATCTTACTTACTATAATGGAAAATTTTGTAGCAGATCTGAGTAAGTATGTGCCCTGATTTGCAGACTAGAGCCATTCTAAGATGTATACAAGGAGGAATTTTGCAGATTGAATTTTACATATTATTATATAAGATCAGCTCTTTTCTCATTTCAGTGTGTGCAGTCAGCTACAGGGCTTGTAAAAACAGATGGCTGGTCCCATCTCCAGAGTGTCCAGTAGGAGTGGTGTGTGACCAAGAATCTTCATTTCTTGCTCATTTCCAGGTGATGCAGATACTGGTGGTCCAGAGACCACTGGAGGAAGCACTGTCCCAGAGTAGGAGTTATTTAACCAGGGAACCCAACTTGAAAAGAGTCAGCCAACTTCCCACCAGAAATGAATACAGTGGGTGTTGAGCCTGAGTTAGTGGTGGGGCAGCAGCATTAAAGTATGGCCAGCTGATGCAGGGAGGTGGAGCAACTGGAAGTTTTGTTGGAAGGTGTGTGGGTCGTGGGTATGAACATGGACTCAGGCTGATCATGATATAAATCTTGAGTTTTTCTAAGGGGCAAGCCCTCACCCAACTTTCCTGGTGGGTGTCACACTTCTAGAACAAACCATGTTCACAATACTGGCTAGGCTACTGGTCTTTTTTCCTGGGATGCCATATGTGCAATGGAATGACTTATTTACTCACTCTTTCCTTCTTCAAGCATTTATGAGCACTGACTGTGTGCAAGTATTGTTCTATATGTGGATGTTCCAGGCTAGAAACGTGTAACGTACATTTTTTTTCCTTTAAACATACAGTCAGATATATGTAACTGAATTACTAGGTAAAATGAAATGAAAGGGAACTTGAAACTTTCCAAAGGTCTCCTTTGTTAATGGGAAATTAGAAATATGATAAGTCCATTTTAGCTCATAAATTTTTTACATAAAAGTGATAAATGAAAAAAGAAAGTTTTTTAGAACTGTTTTACACTTCATTTTGTTCTTTGTAAAAAAATATTGGTAACTTGTAGTTAATGTTGATAGTGATAACCTACCATATACTGTGCAAATTCCAGTCTTGGTTGAGGATACTCTCCAAAAGTTTCTTGAGTCACTCTTTGGATTCGCTCTTTTTCTGTTCTGTTTTCATGAATGATCCTTGAATCTACTATAGATGGAAGATTCCAAAAGAAACAGTTGTTAGGAATGTGTTTCATTCTTATAGTAACTTCCTTTCATTTCTAACCTTCTAACTTGTTTGCATAACTTAAAAATGTTTGCTGTTTCCTCTCAATTGTAATTATTATGGAAAATAGACTGATAAGAAAGAAAAATTCATAATTCTATGATAAGATAAAAGCATTGTTAACCATTTTAATATGTTTCTTTTTTTTTTTTGCCCGTGGAACCGCAGGCTCACATTGCCTGGGGTACCACAGACTCAAGCAATCCCTAGCCTCAGCTTCCCAGATAGCTGGGATTACAGGCACGTGCCACCACGCCCAGCTGTTTTTTTGGGGACTAGGTCTCGCTACATGCCCCTGGCGGGACTCAAACCGTGATCCCTGGCCCCGGCCATGGCTTCCTAGGCTGCCACCTATGCCCGGCTTCATTTTATTTCAGTAAATAAAAAGATACGTATTTTTTAAACTGGTATTATAAAACATGCATAATTTTATATCTGGCTCTCTCTGCTAACATGAAATCACTAGCAGTTCCTGTGCTGCTTGGAGTCATAAAAACATTTAGTTCTTTCATTTCATTGCCAAGTCACTATCTATAAGAAAATCACAGTTTTGTGAATTTTTATTGTACCTCACTATTTCTCTGAACTTTTGGATTCATTATAATGGTTTCTCACTCCATTCTCCTGGGTTTTCTAGGGTAAGTCATGGTAGCTGTGAGTAGTGATCCAGTCACAATTCTGATTATTCAGGTGGTTTACCCAGCTTATTAAGAGCTGGCTGGAAAAGCAGACAGAATCAGATCTCATGTCTAGAAATTGGTTTTGGCCAATTCAATTCTTAGCAGTATGAATTTGCCTAGCAAGTTACTAACTGCTTCTGCCACCCAGTTTCCTGATGAGTAGGGCTTGTTGATGGGGCTGCTGTGAAGCCAATACACAACAGACATATTAGTGGGTTACTATTAGATATTCTAGTAAGTTCTAAAAGAGCAACTCAGTGGTAAATCAGCTCTCCTCCTTCAGTAGAAATCTAATTTCAATTTTCCTGAAGGAAAATAATTTTAAATCACAATCCCAGCACAGAGATGTTTTACTGAATGATAGAAATCTAAAAAGGAACAGATTTCCAAATTTTACTTTTATATTCAAGCACACGTACTATTCATATCTAGTTCAAGGCTTCCTTCTTGTTGGTGTGTAGTAGAATTGTGAGTTCCAAATGTCTAGGAAAAAAAAAAGAGTAAGGGGAAAGTGAATGTCTTGCTAATTGTAATGCCCTGACTTAACTGGTTTTAATCATAAAAGTATGTCAAATCTGAATTCTATCTTTCTCAACAAAAAGAGCTTTATGTCATATCCATGCTGAATGGGAATTTTTCCTAGAGCAGAAGACTGCGGCAGAGACTGTTGGGGCCAGTAATAGGGCTATTTTGTTTGAGGAGCTTTACATTTTATTAATATAACCATGGATTTGGGAGAAGTGTAGGGGGTGAGTGCAAAAGCTGAGGGGCTCAAAGGCAGAATGTATACCAGGATAGTCAGAGAGAGGAAATAAAATGCTGAGCTTTGAATATTCTTGTCATTAATGGGAATGCATATATGTTAATAAATACACCAATGTTTTCTTCTTTACCTCTAATCCCTCTATCACCTTCTTGGATGACAGGACAAATAATTACTTTTGCTTCTCTCACATAAATAACACATAATTAGTTTTAAAAGACAGAGTCAAGTTACCCCAAAGAAAAAGTAAAATCTAATTGGAATAGCTGATTTAGAAACTGGAGTCTGTATCATGGAGACCAATGAGCAAAAAGTAGTGGCGAACACAATTATGAAAAGTAGTATCACAATTATGAGGTACTATTTTGTTTGCTTTCAAGTTAACTAACTGAAATCTTTCTTCACTTCAGTAATATATGAAGTGATCTTCTTTTGTTGGAGGTGGACTTTCCAACCTGCTCAGTGACTTCTAACCTATGTGTGAAAGAGACAATAGAGAATTTTAAAGAGTGTCACTGATGGCTCACCTGATTATACTGTTTAAAGACAATAGCCTTAAGAGAGTCCAGATAGCGACTTCTGAGGTCCATTTTCACAATCTGATGGTGTTTGCTAGCAATTTTCAATGCCTTGAAATGAAAATGAAAAGATCATTAGGTTTCTTTCTGTTTATAATATTTGTCAAAGTAAAATGTAGAAGCTAGATTGAATAGTTTCCACTAGGAGTGAAAAGAAATATATATATATATATATATACACATAAATAAATAAATAAAATAATCTTATAGCCTGTTACTCAACTTAAAAAACAGAGTGGCTAATGGCATTCAGGCTCATAAAGGCAAAGCCTTCTGAACGATTTTCAGCAAGTGATCTTGTTTAAAGTTAAGAGCTATAAGTTTTGACCTAAAAATAAACAGTGCATACAGAAGTATCACCATTTTAGAAAACCAGCCATCTAATGCTACAGTGATACTGTCACACAGAAATTCAAACCTACATGCTTTCAGGAAAATATTGAAGAAAAATAGCACATATCAAACACAATTTATTGGAGAAACAGACCAAAGATTGAAATAGTAGAATAAGATATTTACTGGAGCAAGTGAGCAAGGTTTATCTTTATCTTTTTTTTTGTGAGTCTAGGTCTCGCTATTTTTGCCTGTGGAACTGCAGGCTCACGTTGCCCAGGGTACCACAGACTCAAGCAATCCCCAGCTTCAGCTTCCAAGGTAGCTGGGATTACAGGCGCGTGCCACCATGCCCAGCTATATTTTTTTTGGAACTAGGTCTTGCTACATGCTCCTGGTGGGACTCGAACTGTGATCTCTGGCCCTGGCCGTGGCTTCCTAGGCTGTCACTTAAAGGCATGTGCCACCACGCCTGGCCCAGTAAGGTTTATCTTAAGATTCACAATAGAAACGAGCTTTTGTGGTAATGCTTTAACTGTGCAGGGTGGACTTATCTAGATGCGGAGGAGGTGAATGACTTTCATGGAGGAAAGTCATGACCTCCAAGATGTAGATGTTAATTGTTAAAGGGAAGTAGAAGCAAGCAGCAGTGGGACTCTCTCTGTCCTTTTAATAAGTAGCCATGGAACTAAGTGACAAGCAGTTTGCCTATAAGCCCTGCTAGCTAGTTGTGCCTACAACCCTGGAATGCATGGTACTGGCATTGCACTGCAGCTGATGCAGTCAGATTGCAGAGCTGCTCAGCCATCATCATGAAGTGCCAGAAGTAACCTGGCAGCCCCTGCAACTATGAATCTTAATAGGTATGGACACAGAAGCAGTAACCATGCTAGTCTTCTGAAAGGAAATAGCAAAGCTGTTAACAGTTATTTTGGATCAATGGGATTAGGAAAAGGGATACACTTTAAAAGTGGCTTATCTTTACAGCCTGTACAAGCTGAATTTTTTGACTTTAAAGCATGCATTACTTCTAGATTAAGACAGTAAGAGCATAAACTCACACATCCTGTGTGCCTACTTACAGAATTGCAAAAAACTCTGCTTTTTTTTCTAGGAGCTCAAGAGTTTTATGTGGTACTTTATATCACATGCTGACTAAACAGGTCTAGTCCTCTGAGACAAGGGTTATAAATCTTTAACTTACAGTAATTGGTTCCATACCTGAACCAGAAGGGGTACTGTGCTCTTCAGCTTGGAGGAAGAAGCAAAGGCATAAGGAGTCTGGGAATAATACACGATATAAGTAGGTTTGTACTGGTTTGGCTGTCTATACTGCGTTCCCCAGGCAATTCGAATCCAAACTGCATTCTCCTCAGCATCTCTGAAGCTGATGGTCACCTTATTGAGAGAAGATTTAAGTTTCTCAGTGAGAAATCCACGGCACCACCTACATACAGGTGCTTTTTTGGGGGAAGGACATCACTATAACCATGCACACAAACTGAGATCTGGCAGTCTCTTCTACTTTTCAATATGGTGTTTTGGGGGAGGGAGGTAGTCTCTGGGAAAATATTTTGTGGTTGTTTTGTAAAGACACATCTATATATACCATGGTGTTTTTAATTTAAAAAAGAACTAAAAAAAATTAGAAACCTACAATTGGTAAGATAGGAAAAACTTTCAATAATTTCTTGGGTTTACCTTGAAAAACTATGTTTCTCTGTCAGTGTCCCTGAGAGTGGCATTACAAATGAGATGCCTGTTTTATATGAAAGTGTTTTCAGCATCAAGCACAGACATGGTATGCACTATAAAAAAATCTTCTAGTAAGATTTCTGTGTAGTAATGGGCTTAAATGTGCTTCTGTGTTTAGCTTAGATGTCAAAAACTACTCTAAAGCAAAGTTAATGGGGAGACTACTACAGGCAATTCTTGTTTTTTATTTCATGGGCAAAACATACTGTTCTAAACTTTTCAATAGGGTTTCCAATTGGTTTGAAACTGAATAGACCATTCCAAAATTACTAGCTTGTTGGAGGCTGAATGTGAAGTATAAGAAAGAATGATGAAATAACTTTTTACAAGCTCCCCCATAGACCAGCCTCCCTTTGGAACTCAGACCATGGAGGGAAAGCTCCGAGGGAGGTGCCCTGTTTTTTCATTTCCTCCCTTCTGCCTCTTACTTCTGGAAAACCAGGTGCTTATATGTGGTAGGAGCGAAGAAGGCAGTTTCTTTGACTGTCCACTTTTATCTAGCTGTGTTTCAAAATTTCCTTGGTGTATCATACAAGGCCCCTTCCCCTGTCAGAGACGTGGGGGTGATGTCTGTCTTTCCTGAGCAAGCTGCACAGTGTGTGGCCCAAGAGGTATTTGAAAACTTTCTCTGCTGGCCTTCTGAAGGGAAGAGGATAGGGTCTTATTATGAACAGCCTCTTAGTGTCAGGTTATAGCACCAACAGTGCTTGTCAAATCAAGCTTGAATACAGTATGTAAAGACATGCTTTACCAGATGGAGAAAACTGATATTCAACATATTCGTGTAGTCTCTCACCCAGAATGAGGTTCCCATGGGGGCTAATGGAGGTTCTCTGGTCTCCTTGAATCTAGGCACAGTCGGATGAGGATGAGTGTTTCTACATGTAAGCTTTTCTGGAGAGATGTGCAGCGTTCTTACCATTTTCCTATGTGTCTGTAATCCCCAAGTGGTTAAAGATCAACGGGCTCAGGGAAGGATGTTCACAATGGTCACTACAATCCCAAGGGCACAATGAACATCATTGTAAGGAAGGGGATGGGAGAATATGTTCAGGGACAAGTGGGCAAGATGAGGGACACAGAAGTCACAGACAAGGTATGGGGATAGAGAGATGGTCCTCTGTATGACAGAGGGACATTGCTACTCTAGAGAGGATGGCCAGAGTGTGGTGAATGCAGCAGAGGTTTGGCCTGTCTTTGCTGGCAAGGAGGGCAAAAGCCAATGTATGAAGAAGGAGAATAAGCCAGGGAGGATGTTAATGGGATGGCCACAAATGCCAATGTTGCAGTGCCTGGCCACCTGGCTCAACAGCTACCTTCCCCAGGCTAAGTGGGGTTAACAGTGGAGTCACTCAGCCAGCTTGCAAGCACTCAAGATCATACATGGTCACTGGCAGGTGGCAGGCAGCAACGATACAGAATGTGTTATTGTGCAAAGCTCTGCTGGAGGTGCTGCGCTTATAGCAGCATGCGGCCCTGAAATGAGAGGTGAGAAGAGAGTTTACCTAAGATTTAGTATTTGTCTTTATTATGGAATAGAACAGTATGGAATGTTACTAAAGGAAATTCTCACCCAAACAAACAAAAAGTAGTAGTGAATATTAAGGGCAAGCGACACAGTGAAATTGAATTTCACGGAAATTCAGACAAATTTTGTTCTTACGTTTCTTAATGCTCTCTGGAGAACTCTCTTAAACGACCTTCTGAATTGTTCCATATCAAAAAGATCAATGTCTTCACCTGTCAAAGTGAAAAGAAAGATCAAAGGAGCTACAATGTCTTCAGGAAAAATGTGCAAACAGTCACCCAGGTAATCACTTTAACTCCAGAATAGCAGCAATTACATCAGTCAAATGCTGCTAGTCCTCCGACTCAGCACCCTCAAATACAGTCCTCATTTTTTCCTAAGACAGAAATAATCACCACCTCCTTTTGGAAGAAAAGAGATTTGAGAGGAACCCACCACTAACAAAATTTTAAATTGCAAAAATATCCAACACTAATGTTCAGTTTAACATGGAAAACACAAAAATAAGGGGAAAAAATTACCTGGTCTTTTACTCATCTGAAAAACTTCCCAAACTTTCTGGTGCTGATAAAACTGAGTATCTGAGAGAAGAAGAGTTTATTACTAAGCTGTCACATAGTATACTGACAAATAGGTATTTCCATGATACAAAAACAGAGAAAAGCAGTAATTCACAATATAGGTTATATAGAGTTTCATTCAAAATATAAATTTTATATGGATTAAATTTACTCCAGACAGATAAGACAAATCTGCATTACCCTATGTTGTGGGTGGTCTACTTCCACACAATGCTGCATTTATCCAGCATGCCACAGATGCACTGCTGCCTGGAACTCGTGTTTGCCTTGCTGTCCCCTTGTCTGGAACCCTCTTCTCCTAGCATGTTGCACGCCTCCATCAAAAGGATAGCCCACCCCAATGACCTATTGCAACCAACCCTGCTTCAGTTTCCTTCAGCACACCTGTCACTATCTGACTTCACATCATACACTTAGGTGTCCATTGTTGTATATTGCATTTTCCCCAACTGGAATCCCTTGGTAGAGAGGGCTCTGTCTTGTTCACCATTGTATTCCCAGTGTGAGATACTGTGGGCATTAAGCAAGCACTCCATACATATTTGGCATTTCCTTCCCTCCAATTACAGTGCTAGTCTGGTGTTCTTGGTTATCTAGTTCTGTCTACAACAGATGTAATCAGCCTAGTTCTGTCTACAACAGATGTAATCAGCCACAATGGAATGCCTGCTCAAGGGATGGCATCCAAAGGTATGTCTGTCTGCTTCTAGATTTGTCTTACTTTCAGAGTTGACTTGTACTGTTAACTGCTCTCTGATTAAGTTCACTGTGATAACAACGGAAACTATGAAATTGTTAGTTATTTCTCTAAACACCAAGTCAGAGTTTATGATGATGAATAACCAGGACTTAAACATAAGTGAAGCCAAATCCTCAAATTAGAATCTACCTGACACTACTTCACGATCTTTCTAATATGTGTGGTCCCTGTCTTAGTGAGATACTACACTGCCTTCTGGCCACACAGGCAGACCCTGGTGCTCCACCTGCACCACACACTCACCCCCACAGGACCACACTATGTGCAAGTCCTGTTTACTTTAATACTAACATTTCCCAGTCTGACCCATTTCTGTCCCTCTCATCTCCTCTATCACACCCCTTTTACCACCATCTGCTTGGTCCACTCCTGAAGGTCTCTCCCTAACCTCTGTGGTCCACCTCTGCACTGTTATGTCTTTGATAAAACAAGAACCTTTTTTTTTTTTTCACATTTTAAAAGGACAGGTTTATTAGGAAAGGAGAAGACATTTGCACAGACACAGACAGAGCAGCAGCTGCTGCTTTGGAAAGGGAAAAGCCTTGTGAAAAGAAACACCTGCAGAGACACAGGTAGGCAGGAAAGCTCGAACCTAATTCTTTCTTGCTCCCACTTTTGCATTCTTCTTAGAAAAAAGACTGAATCTTCTACTCCACTGTATTAGGCCTCCAACTAAGCCTCAGAAATTTAGCCTTTCCTCCATCAGTGAGCTCCCCTTCCCTGCTCTCTGCTCCAGGGCACACTTCCTCACCCTCCATGCTTCTTCACATTTTACCACTCCTATTCCTCAGTGCCCTCTCCCCATTAATGCCAACACATCCTCTGATTGTCAGCTCAAGTGTTACCTCCCCAGGGAAGTCTTTGCTAATTCCACCTAAAGGAACTCTCAGTAAGCTCTCACAGAAGCCCTCTATTCTCTTGTGACACTTACTGCAATCTGCAGAATGCATTTGTGCGACTGACAAGCCTGTCTTCTCTGCAAGAGACATCTTAAGAGAATGAGTCCAACTTTGTTTGGCTCATCAGTGTTGAGCAAACAGCCTGGCACACAGTAGGTACTTCATGAACATCTGAACATGTGTATGACCAGTGGAGTGACATGTATATTCCTTTTATGGTGTAGATAGAATTCAGTCACTAAAAATCAGGCAAACTTAGGCTGAAGCACTAAATAAATCCAGCAATCATATCTGGAGTGGGGTATAATAAAGAAATTTGTGTCACACTTCTAGGTCACAGAAAGAAGTTAATGCACAATGATAATTAACTAATAAACAGTATGTTTTCTTCTAAGCCTTCAACCTGCACTTTTACTTACACCATAACTTTATGTGATATTATCACAACACAGGTTTATCAGATGGCAACACTGAGGTATAGATGTGGTAACTACTTTTCCCCCAGTACTCACAGAAGGCCATGAAGGCACCATGAACAGAACCCAAAACTCTGGCTCTGGACCTGTGTTCTTATGCCATTATGCCATGTTGTTTTCTGAGGAGAAAAATAGACATCTCAAAACAAACAAATAGAGCATCAAACTTAGGTACAAAGAGAAAAAATGAAAGGGGATAGAAGGGAAGAGAGCAATATTCTAGTAAATTCTAAGATATTTTTCAGATTCTGTAATAGCTTTAGAATTATTTAGAATGCCTTGCAAATATTTCCTAGGTTATAAGAGCTTTTCTGGCATTATCTGATTTCACCCTCACAAGGATCTTGATAAGCAGGAACTCTTATTACAGATTTCTCCATATCATTGAGAACTGCGGAGCTTAGAAAAGTGATAGGACCTGGAAAGAGCACAGGACTGGCAAGTGGCAGAGCTGGGATCTGAATGCAGAGCTCTGGGTCTAGAGTCTGAGTCCTCACATGCAGATCAACTCTGATAAAAATACAAATCACCACCACTTACATACGATGTCTAAAAGGGCCACGTCACTGAGACTTGCATGATTCTCCTGAAAGTGAGGATAAATTATTTAGTAAATATGGTGATAGGTTTGGTTCTACCCTACCAAGAGCACATTTTAGGACTGCTTAGAACAGACCCAGTCCCCTCAAATCATATACTGACACACGCAAAACTGTTCTTCAACAATCCACTCATTTATCATTTAACTTCATGTTTTTCAGTCAAATTCAAAGTAGAACTGACATGTAATACATGGTGCTTACCTTAAGTGTACAACTTGCCAAGTTTTGACATATGAATGTATACATGAAGCCATCACCACAGACAGTGAATATATCCCCCAGGTCCCCAGACGATGTCCTTTCTTAATCCCCTCATTTGCCCTTTCTATTTTCACTTCTCTCCTTGGGCTCAAGGCAACCATCGATCTGATTTTTGTCACTTTAGATAGATTGTTACATTTTCTAGACCTCATCATTTCACAGCTGATCAGTTGCCTTAAATCTCTTTTGGACTAAAGAAAGAAAGGGAAAACCACGTTTCAGGTTAGTCATTGTGAATATGGGTAGTACCTTACAGAGTGGAAGCAAATTCTGGACAAGAGATTCCTTTCTCTGCCGCCAGTTTACAGACTGCAGCTGATTCTCAGACAAAAAGTCCCAGGCACTGAGGATGGTCTTTATTTTAGAGGATGGGATTTTTAGGATGGTCCTCTTGAGAAACTCAGCAGTATTTTCGTCCATCTCTTTGACACTCTAATAAAAATAGCACAACAAAGTATTCAACCAAATACAAAGATTTAACTTTTGATTTCTCAGCATCAGACTTTTTGCCAGGATTTTGATGTACATAGTTCAAACACTCAAAGATCTACCTTTTTTTCCAGGTACTCAGAATGTGATGTTTCAACTAAAGACATTAATTATTCTCCCCAGAAACTATATATTTATTTATTTATTAATTTTATTTTATTTTTGGATTTTTTTACAATACATGATTGTATAATTGCTGGTCCCCATGGGACTGTCCCACCACACCACACCCCCTCTGGTCACTTCACCTCTTTTCTTTTTGTTGTTTGTCCATGTTCAGCCCTTTAGTCTTTTTTTTTTTTTTTTCCTGGATCTATTTCCTCATCCTTGGCGAGGGTGTGATTTCTTGGGACTTGGTAAAGCATGCTGTTTATCTTTCCTGTACTGCTTTTGCCTTCGTAGGCAGATTCAAGCACCTTTGGCTTGTATGATTGCTTCTTGTTTCTTGGTAGATCTCATCTCCATTGTTTTCTGCAACATTTTGTTGCTCCTTCAGGTTATGAGAAACTATATATTTAAATGTTTCAGAGTTTTTAAAAATTAGTGCTCTGAACTTTCTTGGCTAGAGTATTTTGGTGGCAATGATTTGTATATCATTTAGTCATTTACTACTTCATGTAACAAATTACTTAATACCTGTGTGTACTAAGTATATATTCATCTGTAGCTGAAAAAACAGGTATTGAGTGTTCATTCTAGTGGGGGGAGAGAAGCAACAGAAAATTACAAACTAAGTGCTGTGGAGACAATACAGTAGTGTTAGCCTACTCTCAGTAGTGAAAATGCAATTAAGTTAGGAGGAAGTGGGATGATATGGTAGGGACAGTAGGCCTCATTGAGTAGGTGGCATTTGAGGAAATCCTTGGAGAACAAGTCATGGTACTCACTGGCAAAAGAGCTTTCCAGGCAGAGGGGTCTTTAAAGATCAAGAAGGAGGCCCTCACTGAAACAGGAGGTCAGTAATCATGGAAGGCTGTAAGAGCCACTGCAAGGATTGTGGCTTTTACTGTGACAGAAATAGGCCACTGGGACATCTTGCAAGTCAGGATATGCTGCCACTAGCCAAGATCACTCTGGCCAGTGTCTGAGAATGTGGTTTAGGGGGCAGGGCGGAAATGAAAGGCAGTCAGGTAAGAGATATAAGTGAACCAGGATGGAGGTGTGACAGGAAGGGATCCAATTCTGGATCTTTGCTTTTAAGCAAGAGCTTCAAAGACTTATTGATGGGTTGGATGGATTAGACGTGTGATGTGAGAGAAAGAGAAGAATCAAAGATGACACCAAGGTTTTTACCAGGTAACCCAAGTGGAGGTGTGGGTGGCTGGTGGTTGACGAGAAGTGCAATGCTTTGGCTTCGAAATTGTCAGTTTTAAGAATGTTAGATCCTAAGTGAAGATAATAACTAACTGGATTTATGAATGTAGAGAACACAATAAGAGAACTGTAGGTGGAGAGAGCTGCAGTCTCCTTACTCCTGTTGTTGCCAATTAACAGAGCTATTACCCCTACCTTTCCTGCTCCGTGTATATGTATGATAAGGTGAGATTTCAAGTGTTCAGAAATTCTGGGAGACAAATATGGTGTGATTCCCTCAGCTACAGACATGTGGATTTTCCAGAACATAACTCTGAGATTGTCTAAAGCTGTGGCATAGGGAGGGGAATTCTGGACCCTTTTATTAATTTCCTTAGAGGAGAAGCTGTAGGCCAAAGGTGACAGCTGATCTCAACTGTTCTACCTCAAGGGACAGTGATGGGCCTCTCTATCTATCTCTTTTTAAAAACACAGAACATTAAAAGCAAGCATGATCTCTAAGCAGAGATTACACAGGTTATTACACAGGCAGATTTTAAATTCATGGAAAGAGCATACAGAGCTTCATATCTTTATTTACAACAATGGGCAGAAGTTAGTCTTTCAATGACATTGGGTTCCAGCACTGTGGGATTTCCTAGGACTAACAGGAGTGTTCCCTGCTCTGGCTGTGGCTCATTTGTACCAATTAAATGTTTGCTGAACACTGCATGTAAGTAATCTGTTACACTGCCCACATCTGAAAAGACTGGTTTTATTTTGGGTGGTTTTATTTCAAAAAGAAACTAAAAGCAAGTTAAAAATAGGAGGAATGACTTGGATTTGTTTAGAAAGAAAAATAACTGAATTAAAAGTGGTGTAACAGAGTCAGGATAATGAACGCTGAGCTTGCTTTGTTTCTTTGTGCAGCTATAGGACAAACCTGCCTTAATAACAAGACTAAAATTCTCACTAGGATCTAAAAGGCCTGGCTTTGTTTAGTTCTTGCCTTCCATCTGTTTACCTGCCCTTCTGTCCCTCAGTCTCTAGCATCACCTACATTGGTCCTTTAATTCCTCTAATACAAAATGATCCTTCCGGATAAGGGTCATTGTACGCAGTCACCTAGAAAGCTTTTCCTGCACATATTTACAGGGGAGACACTTGCTGTCACAACTCAGCTTAGATGGCCTCTTCTAAGAGAGACTTATTATGACCACCAATTTGAAGTTATTTCTCACCTTCCACTGCTTAATTGTCTTTACAAAACTATCTGAAATTCTTTTGCTTGTTGATAACTTTAATGCTTGAAAATATTTTGGGCTCTACTAGGATAGCTATTTATCTTACTCATACTTCTATCCCTAGAGCCTATGACACATTATCATTCTAGTCAGTAAGTCTAGTCAGCACAAGAACTACCTAGTGGTATTTGTGTAATGAACTATTACATATTCCCTCTAAGCGGTATGCCTGAAGAGATAAACAAGGTGGGAAGTGAACTTCATTTGCACCCTTTACCCTTCTTTGAGTTCTGAACCAACTCTTAGGTCAACATTAAAAACACTGGGCATACCAATAGACTAGTCAAAATGCAGAGTCCTGGGTCCCATTGATTTAAACTGGAGGTTGGGAGCGTTCGAATTTGGCTTGCGATTTTGCATTTTAAGTGCAATGGGGGTGGAGTCTAAAAATGCCATTCTAAAGAATTCTGGTAGACAGAGCGTACACTCAACTTCACCAATAAACTTGGAAAACCACTGGTTTCCTATAGCTATCCAACTTCTTCCAAGCTGCCCACTGCCTGCACTTAGGAATGTGCTCAAAATATATTCGTTGAATGTACGAATGATAAGAAAAGCCCCTTCTAAGTAACTTTCCTGAAGACCTACACGCACGGAGAGCTGCAACACGGAGCGTTAGGCATAAAGCAAGAGCCTGCGGCGACCAAGAAGGTCGCCAGCCAAGGTGATCTAAAAATCAAAACACCCAACTCCCGCCAATACGTCGACTCAAGACCGGGATTGGGAGAGTGGCCCGTCACGTGACAACGCGGGCCCGCCCCGCCTGCCCCGCCCCATAAGTGGCGGACGTGACGTCACGAAGAGCAACCCCCGCCCTTACCTCCGCCTCAACCGTCGCCGTCTCCTGGCTGCTGTCCCAAAGCAAACGCTAGTCCCACATCTCTGGCCAGGCGGCACTTGGGAGAAAGTCGCCTCAGAGGCCAAGCTGCGGTTTCCTTAAGGAATCCGACCCCGCTCCGGGGCCCGACTCCCGGTCACCAGAGGTGTCTTACCGGCGCACATCGCCAGCCGGTCGCTCCTCAGCAGCTGTTCCCGCCCGCCGCGCCTTCAAAGCCACCAATGGGCTGCGCCCGTCGCCTCGGCGCTCCGCCCCCTGGGGCGCAACCTGAAACGAGTGCCCGGGACGCAGGGGAGCCCGTCGGGAGGGCAACTCTAGTGTAGTGCTCCGGTCCTCCGTCTGCCTGCTGCGCAGAGGTTCTCGTAGCGACGCGGTTAGCCGCAGCCACGCCGTCTGGCCTGTCGCTTCGCCTTGCGGTTTAGGCGCGGCCGCGTCCCCGCGGCGCTGTCTACCCCCCACACCGCCAACACCCGGAGTGGGTTCGTCCGGGCGTGGCGCATGCGCCCCCGGGGCTCAGGCGGAGGGGCCGGCCCGGCGGGGTCAGTTCTGGAGGGCGCCGAGCCTTGGTCCCCGGAGCTACCCGGCTGGCGCCCAGACCGCCGCCTGGGAGTGCGGGGTCCTCTTCGGTCAGCGCCGCCTGAGATCTCCCGGAGTGGCCGCGAGTCGGGTGAGTCTCGGGAGGACGGTGTAGCTGTAAGGAGCGTTGTCAGGAGCTCGCCGGATCGGCGGGGGCGGGCGGTTCCCCCTCTGTCACGACTCAAGTCCCCCACCTCGCGCGCGCCCCGCTTGTCGCGTCCTGGTAGGGTTTCCCGGCCGCCCTACGAGCTGGGCACTGGAAGTCCCTGCCCCGGGTCCTCGGGCGGCCTTGGCGCCCCCGGCCCTGCGATTAGGCCGACCTCGGCTCGGGAGTCTCCTGGGCTGGCTGGGGGTACATCCCGCCCTCTCCGCCCTTGGGTGTTTCTTCCTTGCAGACATTTCTTCTCGCTCTGCTGTATTGACCCTGGCCGCTTGGGGCCACTTCTGGTGGGTGCCTCCGTCCCCTGAGCCTCGGTTTCCCCACCAGTGAAATGGGTCTACGCTAGACTGCGGAGGTGGGAGGCGCAGGCCTTACGCGGAGTTTGCCGTGCTGGGAGCTGGGTATATTCCACGATGGTTCTCGCCCTAGTTCCTGGCGGAGTTTTGAATTGACTGGTCCTAGGGAACCGTCGGGGCGCATCCCATCTGCGGCAGGCGTTGGCTAATCCGTCTGGAAATGTGAGGAGTCAGTAAGAGCCCTGCCGTACACACTCAAGGAAAAGAGACGTTTGCATTTCTTTGGTTGGATTGAAAGATACCCCGTTGTTTCAATCTCACAGTCGGTGCTTTATGAAAAGTCCTAAGTAAATCCAAGTTCTGTAATTCTTCGTTTAACGTTTAAAGGCATCAACGTTTGCACTGACAGTGGAATTATGTTGTGACACCACTGTGCATTCAGGGGCGATTAAGGACTTTTGGGTCAAAGACCGACCACGTATAAGAAGTTTAATACAGTAGACTGTAGTAGGGTCTAAGTGTGCAGTCGGCTGTACCGTCTGTCAGTGTAACTTGGCATAGCTACAGAATCGACAAGGACACAGTACTCAGAATGTTTACAGACCAGGGAGGTATGCCCGTCCTTCTACCTCTGCAGACACTTGTTACTTTGATTTCAAATGAAATTCATTTCCACCCTTTTTCCTCTCCTTGAGTTAATGAACCACTTCTCAAATCTGAGTTTTAAATTACCATCCAGCAGACATTATTGGACGGTTACTTAATAGGTATTAGTTGTCAATTACTTGACAAGAATACCCTCTCACTAGCCTGTGCAGTATTTGGACTAATTTGGACTAATTCTGTGGATTAATTTTTCTCCCTGAAATTCTGGTGAATTGGCATAGGGCTCAGCACCTAGTAAGTACTGAAACTTGATAAACAAGTGGTAGAAGTTAGAGAGTCCTATGATTTTTCTCCGCAGGCAACCAGGGAGGTTGCTCTCATGGGTGTCTGTATTCCAGAACAGTAGTCAGTCTGTGTAGACTTGCCGGAATGTGGTCCTGTATTTGCAAAAGGTGGAGAAACTCTAACTAAGAGCAGTGCTTTCCGAAATGTAGACCTTTAAAAATGTTTTAGGAAATATTAAGTATTAATTTACCATTTTTCTTGGAGAACACAGTCTACAAACTCTGAGCAAGAGATTTTCTGATCTTGTTTTTTGCTTGTTTAAAAATAACATTAGAAATTGCAGTTGTGGTCTACATTTCTTTCTGGTGCAGCCACACAATAGCAAAATCTTTCTGAAGAAACCCAAGTGGCATTAAAATATAGGGGTCCCCCTTTGTGATTATAGATTTGCTGAGGTGTGTTGTTAAATGCTTGCTCCCTTTTCTTTAAAAGTGTTAATGTGTTGCTTACTCTTGACTTTTTCCTTTTTTAAAATTCTGCCACCTGGTGGTTGAAATCTGTGTCATAGAATACTAGCTGGGGAGATTTTTCCTCAGTCTTGTCAGATTAAAAAAGAACAAATAAAATGATACGGTAATTTGTATATCTATAGTGAAAGTATTCTGCTGCTTCTACAGCTCAGCCTATCCCTAAGTCAGGCTACATTGTTTTGCTGGCACCTATTGACCACTTAAAGCGTCAGATTGTCACAGCTAAATGTTTTAAAAATTTCATCAATCTTATGGATATATATGGGCATCCTTGATGAAGCAAGCAGGGTTGGTATGGGGAGAGAAGTATTGTAGTTGTGGCAAATTAATCCTTATGTTTTCCAAATGTCATTGTAAAGGTGGAACAAAATTTCTTTGTTCAACAAAACAATAGTTTGAGTGGAATTTAGCAAAGACTCAGTGCCAAAGACTCATTGTGAAGTTATCAGTTCCTCCACATTTTGTTTCATTGTAGAATATAATGTTCATATTACATGACACTACCCTTTTGAAATTGTTTTCTGGTTTTTGTAGCAATGTTTGTCCTTTAACATGAATTTTATTTTGGGGAGCAACTTAAAATCACTTAATTGTGATCTTCAATTTGAGAAAAAGCTTAGTCAAAGTAATAATATACTCTGTGACATCCTTAATTGACATATCCTATCTATTTTGGGCACAATAGGACATAAAACTAAATTTCACACAGCAGCCTATTTCGTTGTTTGTTATTTCATTTTTTTGGTTTCTACTCCTGCATTCAGAAACACTTCATTAAATTCATTTCTGCCTTTTCTGTCATGTGGTGGAGCATTTAGAATATACAAATAATTCCTTCCATATGTTATATTTATTTTTCACAATTTCAGATATTCTTTTTTTAATTAAATTATTTATATAAAGATGTTCTTATATATTTTATTTTAAAGCTCTTGACAACCTGGGGATGTAGCTGTCAGAACTTTTATATCTATATAAAATTTGTTTTTGAAGAATTAAAACAATTCTTAATTTTTTATTTCTGGTGCCACTGCCAAAATTTACAGGGCAATATAACAAAGCTACCACAGATAGAAGATCAGACCTCAGCAGCATACATTGACTTAGCACAATACCATGTCAGTCAGCAGCTGCACTTTTCCAGACTGTGACTATAAGACACCTGAACAAGGAGGATTTCTTGTTTAAGCTGCTGCAACTTTTCTGATAAGATCATCTTTTTGTGGCAGGTATTTACAATTCCTTGAATGGATTTAGGATGAATGTCTCAAAAGTTACCTGAAGCTTATCTAACACTTGCTCTCTCCTGCGAACTGTAGCCTTTTTCTGCTGAATTATTATTTTATTTATTTATTTTTTCTGTCTGCACAGCTCTGCTGAATTTTTAGAACCTTCTGCTATCATCAGTACCACTTCCACCATCAGATCTGTAACACTTAGAATCAGAACTGCCCAAGCTTCTTCCACCAAAACTTTCTGGGTCTGTAATTTGATTGATGTCCATTAAGACATCCATCCAAAATCCTTAGTTACCACCACCACTGTAGTTGCTAATGCCAAAATTTCCTACTTTATTGTAGTCATCATAACCTTCACTACCACCACCATATTCATTTCCTTGGTTTCCATGTCCTGATCTACTACTTACATGGTCTTCTCTTCTACTATAACCAGGACCACCACCATAATTGCCACTTTGACTTCCAGATTTGTTACATCCACCACCTCCTCCATAACTGCTTTTATTTCCATCCTCTCACCACCATCCCCTCTGCCACCAAAGTTTCCATCATGACCAAAATTCCCCCTACCACCTCTAGAGTTCCCGCCGCGAGCCATAAAGTTGACATATCTGCCTCCATGACCTCTGTGTGATTCAATAGACTGCTTTTCTTACTTAGAAAAGGCCTTTTTCACTTCTCAGTTTGCCTGTTAATTGCATGGTTTTCTAAACAACAGTTTTATCAGCTGCAACAAGATCATCAAAAGTTACAAAGACAAAACTCTCTACTCTGCATATCTTCCACAGTGTCTGGTTTCAATCTTGCCTTACTTTTCAAAATAGTCTCAAATTACGTTCTTCTATATATTCTTTAATACCACCAACGAAAATTTTCTTCACTTTTAAGTGGGCACCAGGCTTTGCAGAATCCGCTCTAGAAACAGCACTCTTTGACCCACTGCACAGTGATGGCTCTGAGCATGCATTACTGCATCTCTTTCTTCTGCACAGCAGTAAGTCGCAAAACCAAATCTCCTAGGATATTTTTGGGGGGGACTTCTCTGCACACAGTAGTAAGTTTACCTCATTTATCAGAATGATCTTTTGACTCTTTGTAGTCTCAAAGCTCAGACTTCCAGCAAACAGTTTTCTCAGCTATTCTGATTCCTTTGGTTCACGACCTTCCATTTTGAGCAAGATCTAATGTATTATGGAAGATGAGACTTAGAACTCAAATTCAGTAATCAAGGTAAATAATTTTTGAATAGTGAATCCACAGTTTTGCTTTCAAACCCATATCTCCCTCAACTCCTTTGTTTATCTTAACCAGGCTATTCCTCTTCTCTGTTGTGGGCTTTCCTAAGTTGAGTAAATATTCTGTTTCGTTAATGTCTCCAGGAATAATCATATTGTCAGTATTCTGGATGTGTCCAATGAGGATAAACACAGTGCATTTCTTTTTCTTGGTATAGTTTAACCCTCTTTTTAATATAGGATAGTATTACTTGGATGTTATAGGAATGTAGACCTAGAATTAGTGCCTGTTGAACTGGTAGTCAACCAGACACTCTTTGGTAAATGGTTTCTATTTGATTTTATTTCACATATAAATAGCTAGGAAAGATTGTCTTTTCTATTTTGGACATGGGAAAAATGTGTCATGGTAAGACATTATGTTGGGTAGCTAACACTGCCATTTACTATGTCACTTGGGGCTTACTTCTGCTGTGAAAGTGTGAGTAATGCATATTTTCACCTACATAGAGACAGTTTCTTATGGTTCAGTTGAATTTTAAAAGTACTTCCTATGCATATAGGAAAGACTATAACACTTGTATCCTAGAGTTCAAATTATTTTTCCTTCTAATAGTATAGATAGATTCTTATTATGGCTCTGGAAAAATTTTAAGTATATGTATATGGGATGTGTATTTAATTTTTTTTT